>PVKZ01005702.1:0-47776 GCA_004027375.1 Macroglossus sobrinus
CAGAGTGAAGATCCAGGGAATCTGGACTGACTCTACCACCAGCCCAATAGTCCACGATGCTGCCGCCAGATTCAAACACACGTGAGGGCCCATCAGGAGAGTGTAATGCAGTGGATAACAAATAGCCACAAAGCGGTCATAAGCCATGGCTGCTAGCAGGCAACACTCTGTCAGTCCCAATAGGGTAAATACGTACATCTGAGCCGCACAGCCTCCCACACTTATGGCCTTGGTCTCCACAAGCAGGTGAACCAGCATCTGAGGCACCACACTTGTGATATAGCACATCTCCAGGAAGGAGAGGTTAACCAGGAAGAAGTACATGGGAGTGTGCAGGGAAGGGGTGACCCAGATCAAGCAGATGATGATGAGGTTTCCTCTCACAGTAAACAAGTAAATGATTAAGAACACAACGAAGAGCACAGGTTGTAACCCTGCTAGAGAGGAAAAAGCCACAAATGTGAATCTGGTGCAGAGGGATTGGTTTCCACTCATTATAGGCTCAGAGCCCGACATCTGTGGAGAAAACAGAGCAGTTAATACCTAAAGGAATCTAGTGACCTAGCATAGGTCTCTGTCACCCCTCAGAAAAAGGAGCTCTCCTAGGATCAGCAGTCTGACATCACAATCTACACGCTTGGATTTCTTTTGCTAAAGCTTTCTAAATATCTGCCCAATTGTAATGGAGGCACTATTCCTTCCTGATTTTGAATTCTGGATCTTAAGATTTTTCTTTCACAGAAATTTAGAGAAAACAATAGCTTTAAGTTACATAATCTGACTTTTTTTGTTTTATCATTTCAATATTCTTATAAACACAGGCTGTTATGTGAGTATTATATGAAGGCATTCTAATTGTAAAAGAGTTACATAAAACCCGAGTGTATAAATATAAAGATGCTATATTCTGGTCTTGTAAATTTCATAGCCTTCTTTAAAGTCACATTTAAGCATTTGGAGGAAAGTATGTTTCCAGCCATTTATGTATTCATTTTCATACATATATTTGTACCTTTTGATTTGAAAAGTGTTAGCCAATAAATAGGCAGCTAAAAACCTGGGAAACTAAAACTAACAGAATTTCCTTTCCACAACCTCAATGTAATTTTACAGGAATTTATGAATAGGAGAACATACCTGGAACTACAGATAAACTTTCTCTTCCTTGCTGGGCTTCTAGACTTTCTATGAATTCAAATTAAAGCATGGGGTAGAGTCAGCAGTATTTCTATCTTGACTACAGACCAGAGGGATTGCATCCACTGCGTGGCTTAATTATACTTGTCTCAAGATCAATGAATGTTCAATGTACAATTGGGTTTTTATTTTTTGAATACATTTTCCAGAGATAATCCATTGCTTTTGGTTACATTACTTAAGCTTTGATGTGTAAAACTAAAAGTTTCTAAAGAATTTTCATTATGCCATTGTACTAATTATTGAACTTTATGAAAATTTGCCATGGTAATCTTCTTTAAGCTCCTCAAATGGATGGCGACTGTTCAGGACTTTGTGATATTAACAGGCACAGCACAGGATATAAAGTAGGCTCCCTAAACCCCACAAGTAGCATTCACTTTATTCATTATCTGTGATTAAATTGTTAGCAGCATAAATAAATAGGGCTGATGAGGGAAGTTCCAATTTATTAATGGAATTAATTAAAATAATTTATCAAACATATGAAAGTTGGTTTTTTGTACTATCCTCAAAAAGTATAAAAAAACTTTGTTCTTAAGTTGCTTCAAGCAGAATGCAGTCTCTTTTAAGTTAATTTAATTTTTTCTGCTTTATTGTGGTTTAATTGAAAAACAAAACTGTATACATTCAAAATGTACAACGTAATTATTTGATATATTTATCGTAAAATGATTACCTCCATCAAGTTAATGAATACACCCATCACCTCACATAGTTATATTTTTTTATGTGTATGATAATAACTCTTAAGATCTACTCTTTTAGCAAATTTCAAGTATGCAATACAATATTATTAACTATAGTCACTATGTTGTACGTTAGATTCTCAGAACTTGTTCATCTTATAACAGAAGGCTTAAACCCTTTGATCAACATCTCACCATTTTCCCCACCCCTCAGCTCATTCTACTCACTGCTTTTATAAATTTAACTTTTTTTATGATTACACTTTTAAGTGAGATTACATAATACTTGTCTTTATGTGCCTGGCTTATTTCGCTTAGCACAGTGCATTTCTGATCCATCCATGTTGTCATAAATGGCAGGATTTTCTTATTTTTTATTGCTGAATAATATTCCTCTTTGACATTGGTCTTGGCTATGAATTTTATTTTTATTTTTTAAATTTTTATTACTTTTAAATTTATTTATTTATTTAAATTAACATCAAGCATACAGTACATTGGTGAGACATCTATATAATTCATAATAAGATTCCCCGAATTGCTCCCTCTGTCCCCTCACCTTCCACCTAGCCATCATATTAATGCTAATTGTATTTCCTCTGCCATGCTCCCCACCCATGTGGTCAACTATCCACTACTAATTTGTATTTCTTTAATCCTTCATCCTATTCTCCCAGCCCCGCAACTCTTCTCCCCTCTAGCTGTCCCCAAATTACACACTATATTTGCGAGTTTGTTTTTGATTAGTTTGTTCTTTTTGTTCCTTAGATTCTGCATGTAAGTGAAATTGTACGGTATTTATCTTTCTCTGTCTGACTTATTTCACTCAGCATAAGAACCTCTAGATTCATCTATGTCGTTGCAAATGGTAGGATTTCATTTTTTTTTAATGGTTGAGCAATATTCCATTGCATATATGAACCATAATTTCTTTATTCAATCATCTGCTGATGGGCATTTAGGTTGCTTCCATATCTTGGTTATTGTAAATTGTGCTCCCATGAATATTGGAGTGCATAGATCTTTACGAATTATTGTCTTGGTTTTTTTGAATAACTAACCAGAAGTGCAATTGCCAGGTCAAAAGGTATACCCATTTTTAATTTTTTGAGAAACCTCCATGCTGTTTCCATAGCGGCTGTGCCAATTTGCAATCCCACCAACAATGTCTGAGGGTTCCCTTTTCTTCACATCCTCGCCAACACTTGTTATTTTCTGACTTATTGATGACAGTCATTCTGACAGGTATGAGGTGATATCTCATTGTGGTTTTAATTTGCATTTCTCTGATGATCAGTGAACTTGAGCATCTTTTTCATATGTCTGTTAGCCATCTATATTTCCTCTTTGCAGAAATATCTGTTCAGATCTTCTGCCCATTTAATTGAATTGTTTGGGTTTTTTGTTGCTGAGTTGTATAAATTCTTTATAAATTTTGGATGTTAATCTCTTATCAGATGTATCATTAGTGAATATCTTCTCCCAAACAGTATTTTTGTTTTGTTGATGGTTTCCTTTGCTGTACAAAAACTTTTTAGTTTGATGTATTCTCATTTATTTTTTTCTTTTGTTCCCCTTGCCCAAGGAGATATGTCTGAAAAGAAATTCCTGTTAGTAATATCAGAGAGTCTACTGCCTATGTTTTCTTCTAGAAGTTATATGGTTTTGGGTCTTACATTTAAGTTTTTAATCCATTTTGAGTCTTTTCTTCTACACATTGTAACAAGACAGTCCGTTCTTTTTTTTTTTTTTTGCATGTACCTGTCCAATTTTCCCAACACCATTAATTGAAGAGACTGTCTTTACCCCCATTGTATATTCTTAATTCCTTTGTCATATATTAAGTGAGTATATAGAAATGGATTTATTTCTGGGTTCTCTATTCTTTTCCATTGATCAGTGTATCTGTTTTTATGCCAGTAACATGCCGTTTTGATTACTGTGGCCTTGTGGTAAGTATAGTTTGATGACAGGTAGTGTGATACCTCCAACTTTGTTCTTTCTCAAGATTGCCGTGGCTATTTGTTTTTTTTTTTTCTGGCTCCATATACATTTTAGGATGATTTGTTCTAGTTCTCTGAAAAATGCCATTGATATATTGATAGGGGTTGCACTGAATCTATAGATTGCTTTGGGTAGTATGGCCATTTTAACGACATTGATTCTTTTTAGCCATGAACACGGTATGTGCTTCCACTTGTTTGTATATTCTTCAATTTCTTTTTTCAAAGACATAATTTTCTGAAAACAGGTCTTCTACCTTCTTGGTTAATCTGATTCCTAGGTATTTTATAGTTTTCAATGCAATTGTAAATGGGATTGTTTTTTAAATTTCTCTTTCTGAAATTTCATCATTGGTGTGTAAAAATGCCACTGAGTTCAAAATATTTTTTGCAAGCTGCTACTTTGCTGAATCCATTGATCAGTTCTAACAGTTTTTTTTTTCTTTTTTTCTTGTGGAATCTATAGGGTTCTCTCTATATAGTATCATGTCATTGGCAAATAACAAGAGTTTTACTCCGTCCTTTCCCATTCAGATGCCTTTTACTTTTCTTTCTTGTCTATTGCTGTGGCTAAGACTTCAAATACAATGTTGAAGAGGAGTGGTGAAAGTGGGCATCTGATCTTAAGGAAAATGCTTTCAGCCTTTCCCCATTGAGTATGATGCTAACTGTAGGTTTGTCATATATGGCCTTTATTATGTTGAGGTATGTTCCCTCTATTCCCACTTTGCTGAGAGCTTTTATCATAAATGGATGCTGAACTGTGTCGAATGCTTTTTCTGTATCTATTGATATGATCATATGACTTTTATATTTCAATTTGTTAATGTGGTTTATCACACTAATTGATATGCAGATATTGAACCAACCTTGCATCCCAGGAATAAATCCAACTTGATCATGGTGTCTGATATTTTTAATGTATTGCTGAATTCAGTTTGCTGATATTTTGTTGAAAAATTTTGCATCAATGTTCATAAGAGATATAGGCCTATATTGTTCTTTTTCTGTAACATCTTTGCTTGGTTTTGGCCTCATAAAAGGAGTTAGGGAGCCTTCTCTCTTCTTGAAATTTTTGAAATAGTTTGAGAAAATTAGGTGATAATTCTTTGGATGTTTGGTAAAATTCTCCTATGAAGCCATCTGGTCCAGAACTTTTGTTCATTGGGAAGAACATTTTGATTACTGATTTTATTTCATTGGTGGTAATTGGTCAGTTGAGATTTTCTGTTTCTTCTGGACTCAGTCTTGGGAGATTGTATGTTTCTAGAAATGTGTCCATTTTTTCCAGATTATCTAATTTGTTGGCATATAAGTGCTCGTAGTATTTCCTTATGATCCACTGTATTTCTGGGGAGTCTGTTGTTATTTCTCCTCTTTCACTTCTGATTTTATTTATTTGAGTCCTCTCTTTTTTTCTTGATGAGTCTGACTAAGAGCCTGTCAATTTTGTTTAACTTTTCAAAGAATCAGCTCTTGGTTTCATTAACGTTTTGTCTTGTTTTTCTAGACTCTATTTCATTTATTTTAGCTCTGATCTTTATCGTTTCCTTCCTTCTCTTCACTTTGGGCTTGTTTGCTGTTCTTTTTAAAGTTCTTTCAAGTGTAAAGTCAGATTGTTTATTTGAGCTTTTTCTTGTTTCTTGAGGTAGGCCTGTTTTGCTATGAACTTCTCTCTTAGGATTGCTTTTGCTGTGTGCCATAAATTTTGAGTAGTTGTGTTTTCATTTTCATTTGTCTCTAGGTATCTTTTGATTTCTTCCTTGATCTCATTAATAACTCATTCATTGTTTAGTAGCATATTATTTAGCCTTCATGTGTTTGTGTATTTTCCAGTTTTTTTTTCTTGTAGTTGATAGCTAGTTTCATATAATTGTGATCAGAGAAGACGGTTGATATAATTTCAATCTTCTTAAATTTATATGAGGTCTATCCTTGAAAATGTTTCATGTGCACTTGAAGAGAATGTATATTTTGCTGCTTTGGGGTAAAATGCTCTGAAAATATCTTTTAAATCCATCTTGTCTAGTGTGTCTCTTAGGCCCATTATTTCTTTGTTGATTCTTTGACTGGAAGATCTGTCCATTGGTGTCAATGGGGTTTTAAAGTCTCCTACTATGAGTGTAGTACCATTGATCTTTCCTTTTATGTCAGTCAATAATTGCTTTATGTATGTAGGTGCTTCTGTGTTGGGTGCGTATGTGTTTACTAGGGTTATGTCCTCTTGATTTATTGTTCCCTTCATTATTATGTAATGCCTTTTTAAAATATCTCTTATTATAGCCTTTATTTTCAAGTTTATTTTATCTAATATAAGTATTGTTACCTCAGCTTTTTTTTTCATTTCCATTTATGTGAAATATCTTTTTCCATTCCTTTACTTTCAGTCTGTGAGTGCCATTTGATCTGAAGTGGGTCTCTAGTAGACAGCATATGCATGGGTCTTATTTTCTTATCCATTCCGTTACCCTATGTATTTTGATTGTAGCATTTAATCCATTTACATGTAAAGTGATTACTGATAGGTACACTGTTACTGCCATTTGATTATTTGTATTTGTTATTTCTATTTTCTTTTTTACCCCTTCTCTTTTTATGGAAGACCCTCTAACATTTCTTGTAATGCTGGCTTGTTGGTGATGAATTCCTTAAGCTTTTTCCTGTCTGGGAAGCTCTTTATCTCACCTTCCATTTTAATCGAAAACCTTGCTGGGTCGAGTATCCCTGGTTAGAGATTCTTGTTTTTCATAACTTTGAATATTTCATAACTTTGAATATTCCTTCTGGCCTGCAAAGTTTCCAATGAAAAGTCAGCAGATATTCTTATGGTAAGTAACTAACTTCTTTTCTCTTGCTGCGTTTAAGATTCTCTCTTTGTCTTTGATCTTTGGCATTTTAATTATGATGTGTCTGGTGTAGGTCTGTTTGAATTCCTCTTGTTTGGTACTCTTTGTGCTTCCAGAACTTGTATGTCTAATTTCTAATTCCTTTGCCAGGTTAGGGAAGTTTTCTGTCATTATTTCTTTGTATTCTCAATCCCTTGCTCTCTCTCTTCCTCTTTAAGTACTCCTATGATTTGGGTATTGTTACACGTCATGTCATCCCAGAGGTCTCGTAAACTGTCTTTTAATTCTTTTTTCTTTTTGTTGTTCTGATTGGGTGTATTCAGCTACCTTGTCTTCCAGTTCACTGATTTGATTTTCGTCCAATCTCCTGTTGAATCCTTCTAGTGTATTCTTCATTTCAGTTATTATATTTCTCGTTTCTGTCTGGTTCTTTTTTATGGTTTTTATGTCCTTTCTAATGTTTACTGTTTCTCTGTTGAGGTGCTCATTGTGCTCATCCATTCTCCTCATAAGTTTGTGGAGCATCCTCATAACTGTTATTCTGAACTCTGTCTCTGTTAGGTTGCTTGCCTCCATTTCATTTAGCTTATTTCTTGGAGTTTTCTTCTGTTGTTTCGTTTGTGGCATGTTTCTTTGTTTTCTCATTTTACTAGCTTCTCTGTTTTTGTTTCTATGTGTCAGGAATATTTGTTTAGTCTCTCAGCCATGGCCAGATGGCCTAATGTGAGGGTGTCTGTGTGGCCTTGTGGTGCACTCTCCCTGATCCCTTGTGCCGGGAGTGCTGCACATGACCTATGGTGGGTTGTGTGTGATCTTCTGTTGTTGCCAAGCCTTTATTGTTGTTAGTAGATCAGTAGGTGGTTTAACGTTCAGGCTTACTAATTGTGGGAACTGGCTGCATCCTCAGAATAAGAGTTGTTGTTGGGGAGGCTGACCTCACTGAGTAGGATTTGCTCTAGTGGGCTTGTGTATTTGTTGCAATCACCCTTTGTGTGTATCACTAATGTAACTAGTCAGGAGTTGCTCCATTGTGGTCTGGTGCCAGCCTCCAGATGTGTTGGTTCTGTGGCTTCTTGGCTGAGGCTCCCCCATAGGCCAAGGTCAGCTACTGCTTTTGATTGCTCAGGGCTACCCACTGGGAACTACAAAACGATCGCTGATGGTTGTTGCCTGTGTTGGATTTATGGGTAAGTGGAAGAGACAATGCTGTAGGCAACAGTTGGTTATCCCCGTCCCTGACCTGTGGCAGTTTGACAGAGGGACCAGTGCTCCACAAGGCCTGATACTGCCTATCAGTTGCCTATAAATCTCTGAAACTGGATGAGCCTCTACATGATCTGCGTGTTGGGTGGTGTAGGAACCCTGGGAGTCTCCTGGATCTATTGAGTAAATTTCCCCCTGCTACTGCAGTGTCAGTTTACTTGCCAACGCTGTCTCTGTGGGTCCTGTACAAATTTCCACTCATAGCAAGGTCAGCTGCTGCCCACCATTGGGCCTAAATACGCTACTTCAGAATAGGGGCAGCTGCCTATTAAAGGGCAGCAGGCACTTTGTGTACTGGATGGGGCAGGAGCTCAGGGAGTCAAGGACTATCAGGCCAATACAGGCCCCTACAATCCCCTTAAGAGATATTGCAACTCGTACAGGCAGCAGTGGTCTGTCCACAACTGTTTTCCTCAAAATGCACTCACTGAGCTAGCCAAGGTATCTTGTCTGTGCTAACTGCACAACTCCAGAGCCAAGCAGGGCACAAGAGGCTGCTTGTCAATGGGCTGCAGGCACTTTGTGGCTTGGGTGAAGCGGGATCTCAGGGAGACAAGGTCCATTCGGCCAATATAGCCTCGATTTTGCTTCAACTTCTGTGCCTTGGAGTTCCTGTTGTAGACACAGATCACAGTGTCTGGAACTGCCATCAGGGGCAGTTCCATAGATCCTTGTGCTCCCTGGACACAATATTGCAACTGTTGCAGGCAGCAAAGGTCTGCCTGCAGTTGATTTCCATGCAGTGCTCAGCCAGTGCAAGCCAAAATTTGTTGCCTGTGTATATTAGGAAATCAGGGGAGGGGAGGGGCAGGGTTGTGTCAGTTCACTGTCAGTGGGCCACCTTGGGCAATTTGTGGGTAGGGTGGGGCAGGGTCTCAGAGAGACAATGGCAGTCAGATCAATACAGTCTCAGTCTTGCTGCAAATTTGGTAACTGGTGTGAGTTCTCACCGAAGTCCCATATCAGAGCAAGAGCAGCTGCTGTCTGGGACTAGCCCACAGGATCCCGATATCCACCCTATTTCAGGTCCGTAGCAGTGATCTGCCCGACCCTCTCTATAAAATGGGGCTCACAGAGCTGGTCACCCGCTGGGAATGGAAATGTGGCTCAAAGCGGTGGCTGCCCTCTGTGAATACTTGGCCCTGAATAGGAGCAGGGCTTGGCAACCATCCAGCAACAACTGCCCGGGGCAATCTACAGGTTGGGCAGGCGGGCTGATCCCCTCTGATCAGAGCTTCCTGATAGCTCTGTGGAAGGAGTCTGCACAATCAAGCATTACCTGGCATCAGAACGAGGGCTAGAAAGGCAGCCACCATTGTGCCTGAGTCCAGCCCCTCTAACAGAGTAATCTACAAACCAGACCACTGGTGTCCTGGGTGAGCATTCGCAGGTAGGAAAGCCTCTGCGTGGGTCTTTCAAAGGGAAATCTAGGGGTTCAGTCTCCTTCTGTCTCACCCAGATGGCTAGAATTCTCTCTGGTCAAAAATGGCTGAATTTTCTTCCTTTTTATTGCTGAATAATATTCCTCTTTGACATTGGTCTTGGCCATGAATTTTATTTTTATTTTTATTTTATTTTAAAAAATGTTTATTTATATATTTGTTTGTTTGTTTGTTTGTTTATTTGTTTAAATTAAAGGAATGATTTAAATCTTCCACCATCTATGGTAATCACTAGTCTATAGTCCATGTCCATGAGTCTCTGTTTGTTTGTCCTGTTCATTTGTTGCTTTTAGGTTTATGTCCCATATGTAAATGATAGTATGTAATTTTCAACTTCTTTTGTCTAGCTTTTTTTGCTTAGTATGATTATTTCAAGGTCCATTCATGATGTTGCAAATGGCAGTATTTCATCTCTTCTTATGGCTGAGTAATATTCCATTGTATATATGTACCACAGCTTCTTTAGCCAACTGGCCATGCATGAATTTTGGACATTATTCCAAAAGCATAGGCAACAGAAGCAAAAGTAAACAAATGGGCCTACATTAAACAGAAAAGTGTTTACACAGTAAAGGATATGATCAACAAGATGAAAAGATAACTTGTGGAATGGGAGAAACTATTTGCAAACCATATATCTAATAAGGGTTTAATACACACAAAATATAAGGAACTCATGCAACTCAATAGCAAAAAACAAATAATCTGATTTAACAATGGACAGAGAACCTGAATAGATATTTTTCCAAAGAAAACATGCAAATGAACAATGGGTACATGAAAAGATGCTCAACATCACTAATTATCAGAGACATACAAATCAAAACCACTTTGACATCACCTCACATTTGTTAGGGTGGTTATTATAAAAAAGATAAGAAGTGATAAGTGCTGACAAAGGTGTGCAGAAAGTTAACTCTTGTACAGTGTTAGTAAAAACTTAAATTGGTACAACCATTATGGAAAACAGTTTGGAGGTTCCTCTGAAAACTAAAAATAGAATTCTTGTAGGATCTAGCAATCCCATTCCTGGGTATATATCTGAAGGAAATAAAATTAGTGTCTCAACAATCAGTGTCTATGCTCCATGTTCATTGCAGCGTTATTCACAATAGCCGACATTGAAATATAAAACATGAAAACAACCCAACTGTCCAACTTTGATATGTTTTTATAGTAAAATATTAACAAACCAAACCAAACCAAAGTAGATACTGCATTTCTTTAATGTGCATCTCGACTGTGTTGAGTATTTCTCAATCTAGTTCATAGTATTAAAAAATAATATGATTAGATGTAGGATATTTATTAAGAGAGAGAAGTCAAAATCACACTGAGCGAAATAAGCCAGACAGAAAAGCTGAAAATCACATGATATCACTTATATGTGGGATATAATCTAAAAGCAACAAATGAACAGGACAAACAGAGACTCATGGACATGGACAATAGACTAGTGGTTACCAGAAGATAGGGGGAAGGAGCGAGCAGGGAGTTGGATGGGGTAAAATGGGTCAAATATGTGGTAACAGAAAGAAATCTAACTATGGGAGATGAACACACAGTGTAAATATATATGCCTTATTGTTAAAATGTATAGCTGAAACTTATTGGATTTCATTAACCAATGATACCATAAAAATGAATGAATGAATGAATGAATGAATGAATGAATTTTTTAAAAAGAGAGAAGTCAAAATCCTCTCATGTGGCTGCATATTTGCTTTGACCTTAATAAGTTGGTAAAAGGGCATTTTTGGTGAGATAATGATTAGATGAGAATGAACACTACCAGCGATAATAATAAAATGTAGACTCTAGATCCCATGATGACTTCTCACACCTTTCTTTAATCCCATGTAATATGAGTTTGTGAGTAGTCCTAGGGGAAAAGAAAAAAAAAAGCTTGAGATGGATGAGTGGATCATGGCAACGTGGTATTTTCCAAGGCAAGCAATGAATATTTAAGAAGGGAGTGATTAAGTGTGTGAAACATTCCTGAGAAGTTGAGAAAAAACTAGTTTTGAGTTATCTGGTGATTTTTAGCTTCACACTGGCCATTGATGACCTCAGAAAAAAAAATTTTGAACGTGCGCATGATTGAAGTTATTTATGAATGAATAAAAGTTAAGAAATGAAAGAAACCAATGGGAGCAGCACATTGGAGAAATTTGGTCATGAAGAGGGGGAGAAAACAGGGTGGTGACACCTTGAGGAAAAGAAAGAATAGAACGAGATCATTTATTATTGTTACTATGTTTTTAAGATGGAGAACCACGAGCATGTGTAGTAGCTCATGTGAAGGAGTCATCAAAAACAAAGCTCCCTCTTCTCCATTTTGGAAATAGAATAGCGTTAACTTTGTTTTAATTTTTGTAATAAGGTATTGAAAAACTATGAGCATCTCAGGGTAGAAAAATTACAAACATGTTTATTATATTAAGACCTGTACTTCTGAACTTAGAGTTTGATTTGAGATGAGGATTTACTGTAACGTCATTCTAAAACCCTTCCTTCTGTTTTTTTGATTGAGAGCTTAAAGTCACCCATCATTTGCAAGAGTATTAAAATAACCATAGTAGTAGTAGTTGTAGTAGTAGTAGTAATAATAGTAGTAGTAATAATATATGGCTAATAATAGTAGCTAATGTTTTTAGAGTTTACCATTTTTCAAAAAAATTATTTTATTAGTTTCAAGTATAGAATACATTGGTTAGACATTTATATAGTTTATAAAATGATCCCTCTAATTGCTCTTTCTCTCCTCTGGTTCTCCACCTGGCAATTATATTAATGCTAACTGCATTCCCTATGTTGTGCTCTCCATTCCTGTGACCATCAATCACCTACTAGATTGTACTTCTTTAACTCTTCACCCCATTCTCCCAGCCCCCCAAAACCTCCTCCCCTCTTGATAGATACATGTTTGACAACTTGTATATATAACCTCATTTAATTTTTACTCTAACTCACTGAAAGCGTTATTACTGGTAGCCCCATTATAGACACCAGGAAACTCAAAGATGGATTTATTAAGTAATTTCTCAAGTTATTAATAGTGATTTGGCTTGATAAAATAAGTTTGGAATAATAACATCTCTTTTATTATTTACACACAAAAAAAGTTTGTGAAAGACTTGATTAATTTTTTTGTCCTTAATTGGCAGAATTTTCTGGCAGAAAATCTGGGTTTATATTTTGTGGAATTCTTTTTGACTACTGATTCATCTTTTTAAAATCATTGTTTGCTAATCCAGTTTCTAATTTGTTCTTGAGTCAGCTTTAGTCAATTTTATTTTTTTCCTAGGATTTAAAAATTCTATTTGTCTACATTGTTAACATTTATTTGACTTATTATTATTTTTAATCTGGAAAACCCAAAGGGAGATACCTTTTACGTAATTTTTATTTAGGTTATTTGTTCCCCACTTTATTTTCTTAGTACATCTTGCCAGAGTATTTTTAAGTTTTAATTCTTTTCAAAGATTCACTATTGGCTTCACTGATACTCTCTTTTCACATGTATTTCGTTCAATTAATTTTTGCTGTCTTCATAATTTATCGCCTTCCATTTTTACAGGGTTTAATTTGGTATTGTCTTCTGGATTCCTGGGATATATAGTTAAGTCATTTTTTATTATTATGAAAATAAGTATATGAATTTCACTTGAATTCCAGGTCAACTTTACTGATGAATCAATATAGCGGAAAGAATAGTGGCTCCCCAAAGATGTCCATGCCCTAATACCCAAAACCTGTGAATATGTTACCTTACAGGGAAAAAAGGGGTTTTTCAGATGTAATTAATTTTAGAGTCTTATAAAGATGGGGAGATTATGATGAACAATCTGAGTAGGCCTGCGCTAATTCCATTAGTCCTTAGAAATGGACAGCTTTCTCGGTTGTGGTCAGAAAAAACATCACAATGGATAATGGGTCAGAGAGATGCAATGTTGAAGATGAAGGAAGGGAGCTGCAAGCCAAGGAGTGTGAGTGGCTTCTTGAAGCCAGAAAAAGATTCTCCTCTGCAGCCTCCAGAAAGAAATGCAGTGCTGTGACACATTGATTTTAGCCCATTGAGACCCATATCAAATTTTGGAACAGTTAGAAAATAAATTTGTGTTGTTTTAAGCCATTTAGTTTGTGATGATTTTTTGATGAGTACTGTAGAAATCTAATACAGATTTTGGTATCTGGGAATGGGGTGAAGCGATCGGAAGAATTTGAGGTGCATGGTAGAAAGGGTTTAGACTGTCTTGAAGAGACTGTTAGAAGAAATATGAAGTTAAAGATTCTGCCAACAAAGTCTCAGAAGAAGGTGTAAAGCATTGTGAGAAAAAAAAACACCCCTGATCACCCTAAAAATACCCAAATAGTCACGAAGAGACTGCTAGTAGAAGTATGGATGTTAACAGTATTACTGATTTAAAAAAAAAAAAGGTATTGCTAATAAAGGCACAGAAAGAAATGAGGAGCATGTTATTGGAACCTGAAGGAAAGGGCATCTTTGCTATATAGTATTAGAAAGCTTAACAGAATCGTATCCTGCACTTATGTGGAAAACAAAACTTATAAATAGTGGACTTAGATATTTAGTTGAGGAAATTTCCAATCGAAGAACAGAAATCTCTTGCTACTTACAGTGAACATGCGAGGAAAGATTAATTGAGGCAAAAATTATTAAATGAAAAGGAATCAGGACTTGATGATTTTGGAAATTGTTTATGTTATCAAATTAGAGTTAACATAATTTAGCAGACTGCTAAATGAAATCAGACTGCTTAAATACTTGCCCTGATTCTCAATACTGTGATTTTGGGCAATGACTAAGCTTTCTTTGTGTCTTTGTCTTCATCTATAAAGTGGTGGTATAAATACTTCATGCTTCATTAAGCTGTTGTAAAAATTAAAGGAGTAAATAAATAAAGCATTTAGAATGCTATTTGATTCCATAAATATTAGCTTTATTATCAAGAACTTAGCAGAACAGGTGCTTATCTGGTCTCCCTTTCCATGAGACCAGAAATGTATTATCAGGGGAAATCAAACCTAATTGCTTATTGTTTGCAATATGCTAGATCACGGTAGTAGATGCTTTACCATAATTATTTACTTTAACCTTCCAGATTTTTCTGTGAGACCAAAAATATTCACAACTTTGGTTAAAAGGAATGGAATACTAAATTGCCTTATTTAAGATGATATATTTAGGGAATCCATAACAGAATATCAATGCACACCTTAGACCTTTGTACATGTAGTTTTTTCTATATCCACTTAATTGTCTCTCTCTCCTGACTACTATGGTTATGATTTAATTTATTGCTTATAATAAATGTATTAAAGAGAAATTGCATAGTAACTGTATATTTATTTAATGCTGTCTGAGAAACAAAGATACTATAGTCAGAAGACAAAAATCTTATATGTTAAAAGAGATGTACACTGTTCTCATAACATGGCTACTCTGCATTAATTTCCAAAGCCTGTATGAATAACCTCAAAGGCTCATGCAGTTTTCTGTGATATTACTTTTTAAAGAAATAGTCTAAATATTATTTTAACTCTCTCAACTGATGTGACTTTCAAAATATAACTTCCAGGTTATTAGACAGGAATAGTCAGGCTGTTAAAACGAGATATCCCTTGGTATTTTACACACCTTTAGCGTTTATACGCCCGCCACCTTTGGAAGAGTTTAATTTTTGTTCATTCTCAAAGAGCTTGATATCCTCTGGATTAATTCACATTTTTAAATTCTGAAACTGAAATCTATGGAGCAAACCCTAGACAAAGTTCATATTTTGTCTTTTTTTCATTAGCCACTAACAGCTTCTCTTGCTGACATGTCTTCATTCTTTACTCCCTCAACAAAAATTTCATCAAGTGAGAATTGCAAATAATATCATCTTTTTAAGAGGGGAAACTGTGACTATTTTATCCTTCAAACTTACTACTTAGCACAGAGCCTGCCACTTAGTAGGTGACCCAAAATATCTGTAGGAATCATTGATATGTTCTCAGGCAAATTCAAAATTGTAGTAACATTATAAATTTTCAGCTAAGATAATTAGGATGAGCTACCCACAAGATGGCAGTAATATATAGTCAGTGAATGCATTGTACAATCTGACTTTAGTTGTTGCTTGATAAAGAGTTAGATGACTCTAGAGAAACAACTGGGCACCTGCACACTGAGCTGTATTTTGCTTGATTTTTTTTATGGGCGGTGGGGAGGGAGGATGTGATATTCCTTTAGAAATAGATAATGCAGAAATAATTTCATTGAAACTTTACCTTGCTTTCGGAGATTTTCATGCCCTTGATGTTGAGATCTTATGAAACTCCCATTTAAAATTTTTGAAAACAAAAGCCTGACACATGCTTTAGTTATGTGCCATTTTCCCTGGATTTTTCTTGCCCAATGTTATGAATATTTTCTTTAGTATGGTGCATAGTTATTTATTTGGTAGAGGTATGAATTAAGATAAATCGAATATATTTTATGCATTAAGTTTTTCTGGAAATGGTTAGAGATTTGTTTTACTTATTTTAAAGGTGTATGTATCTAATTGAAGATTAAAAAAAAATCTTAAACCATAACACAATTCTTATTTAGTTTACTTCCAAAAGGAGGATTAAAGAATTTTCTTTTCTTTCCCCCACTAATGTAGGAAGCTTCGCTTTTTCTTTACCAGAAGGAAATCAAATTAAGAAGTAATGAAGTTGCCTATTTAGCTATTTGTTACCTTTCCTTCTCATGCATAGGTTAACCTTAAATGCCTGGGGTCGTTCAAGCTTTTTGCTCCCCTAAAGATTTAATTAGAATTTTTTGAAATCATTTCCACAGTGCTAATTTATAACTTTTAAGTTTATGTATTTATAAGAGTTGGTTTTGCAACAAATATAATAAAGGGAGGGATTTTTATAGTTTCACTTCAAAGAATCATATTATCTCTCTATCTGCTAAACTAAAATTGCCTTAATATTCCAAGGATAAAATATTCCAAGGATTAGAAAAGAAAGAAAAATTGCTTACTTGTTTATGACCTTAACCATGTTAGATACTATAAGGTACTTCTTCCGTGGAACAATAGGTATCTTGGTACTGTTTACAGTGTTTTCGTAGTAAAACAAAGCGCTAGCCAAACTAAAGCATAAGACAACAGCAAAATACATGTCAATTATCAGTTTAACTTGTGCTTAATATTTTTAAAAAAACATTATTAGGAAAAATATGTTTTAAACACAATTTTAAAAATTAAAAATGAAATTCAAAATGATGCAGGTCTCAAAGACATGGTACAAATGTCTCTTATCAGTATTGGATAAAAACATATCTTACAAAAAAATACAAAAATCTTATAGAGAAAATTAAAATCTATGTTCCTCACATAATTTTGGCATATTAATAATTGTAATCCCAAAAGACTTGACCATGGTGCCAATAGACCCACTACAAAATATCTATTAAAAGGAATACATATTGAATTGTAGTCATTATGACTTAAAGAAAATACAGACAGTTCTATGAAAATTTTACATTTTCCCTTATGAAAAATAACAGTGTTTAATTAACAGTAGTTCCTTCTAATGTCCCGGGGATCATTTCCCCAAGGTCAATCACACTTTTAAATGTTGTTACTAAAATATATCAACCATTTGGTGCCAAGGCAAAGTAGGTTAGTCTGCCTAAGTCATTTGCTTAATTCTGAAGATTTGAAATAATCGGCAGATCAACAACTTTTACAAAATAATGTTTATCTTTTAAAATAATCATTAAATGTCTACTTAAAGAAGAATATGGGGTTTTATTTGGTAAGATATTTCTTTATGATTTTTTCCTCAAGCTTTTTAATAACCTAGTTTTTTCTGTGCATCTGTGTATATCAAAAACAATTTAAGAAAAATAAATATGGGGATTTGCTTAATAATGGAAAAAGGAACACCTTTATGCTTTATTAAAATAAAAAAATAAAAAATATAATGAGATCCTTCTCTCTAGAAAGCTATAGAATGCTGAAGAAAAGCATCAGAAAAACAATAGTTGTGATTTAAGAAATGCTGCGGGTTATAACCATACAAAGTATTTGCGATTCAGATATTGGGGTTATTTGCTTTCCAATTTTTACTAATTTACATTTAGAGTTATTATAGTGCTATTTCAGTTAGAAAAATTTAATGATGATTTTAGCTTCAGGTTTTATTTCAAATACCGATGATGTAATTGGATTAATCCATAATCATTTTTTAAGAGAAACATATACTTGTGAGAAAGCTGGCTAGAATGTAAAGTATGGTCTATTTTCTCAGAAAAGGCTGAATTAGTCTGCTTAATGGGAAATGAAAAAAACTCTTTGGCCTCATTAAGACATAGGCACCTAAATAAGTAGACTTAAGAAAATGGCATTAAATTATCAAAATTCTATGCAACATATAAAATAGTAATTAGAACTATGTAGAACTCACGCAGGTCAACTACAGTCTGCAATTTTTTTAAAAAGACAGCATTAGCAACCTGATAGTTATTGCAGCATCATGGCTGATGAATCTCCTTTTCTAGAGGATATATGCAATGTAATCAAATTTTTTAGTATCTAGAAAGACCGAGAGGGATATTTGGTGGTGCATTTTGCAACTCTATAAACCTCGAGTTTTCCAAAACTTTATTGAATTAGATGTGCCCAGCCAAGGTAGAAAATGTGCAACACTAATTATCAAGAAATTGAGACACTGAAATTTTCTCCGATAGTCTTATTTATATTTTACTTTGGACATCATGGTCGGCACTATAGACTTTGATCACTCAAAAAGGACCAGCCTTTGCTTTCTGCCACATCAGTATCAGAACTCTGAGAGACAGAGGTGATTGAGGCATTGAAGGGATACACTAAAATTTGTTAGACTACAATAAGTTCTCTGTACCTTTATCAATTCTTAAATTCTTTTTAAGGCAAATGATGGAGCATTTTTAGAGCCATACATTTAAAATTGTTACAAAATGCTGGTGAGCATGATAACGCATGTGAAATTTTTATAAGTTTGCTAACTATATTAGGAATAATGTTGCTGTTACTGATGATGAGAATGGTATTGAAGCAGATTTCGCAATTATGGTGAGGGGGTCACAATCTATAAAACATCTGCTACTTAATATTCTGGGATTTCTAGTGACATGACAGCCTGTGATCACCAGGGTTTCTTTCCTTATGCTATTAAAGATGCTGGTTTGAGAACTTCCAGTAAACAAAATAAACAGGTGAGACATTACCAAAGTATGTATCTTTAGAATAGAAATAAATCATGGGCCACTTGTTTCCCAATGGATCTATAGGTTGTGAGGTCTTAGTTCCTTATTTTCAGAGGGAAAATCTATTTTAAATATAATTTTGACTATAAAATAATGTAAATCTTTCCCCCTGAATTTAAAATAGAAAAATGTATTATAAAATAATTATTCGATATTCCTCACCCTAACATTTGAAAAACCAGAGACATCATTCATCTCAGCTCCAATGTAGCATTATGAATAATTTTTTCCAACATAAGTTTCTATGATTGCTAATGTTTGCTAAGTGAGACTGCACAGAAAATATTTGTTTAAGTCTACTTTTGGTTAAAAGAATTTACTCTAAATAAGATGTAGTGTTTGAATTCATAATGGTTGAATCAGTACTTTTATGATGGTACTTTTAGTGGACACACAATAGTAAGTGACAAGCTTCCACTTCTGATCATGCAGTTTTGAAGATGATTGACTCTGTTGAGAGTTTAGCTGACTTGGCATCCCTTTATGTAACCACATGTCCTTCAGGGGCCATAAACTGACATTAAGTCCTCCATTGGGTGCATACCCGCAATAATAGGCTGTAGAGTCAAAAGTGAATTACTGATATGACTCCCACAACTGCTTTTGCGATAAACAGTCTCTCCGCCTCCCAGGATCTTCCCCTTGTGCACCTTAGATTAAACCCCTGTGGTGCATACCAAACCTTACTCTTTTTGGTTTGAATGGACCTACCCATCTTTACCCAGGGAACCCCAAAGTACTCCATCCTCAGACCTTAATAAAGGCATGTGCCCAAGGTTTTTTCCCGCTCTCTCTGCCTGTACCCTGCCTTGACTTCCCCGTGTGGCCCCTTGAGGTATGCCTTATAGTTCCTCCTGGACCTGTGAGTGATAAACTTCACTATTTCACTTTCTCTTGTGGTCTTTTGTTGAACCAGCACTCACCATCTTACATCCCAGGCTCCACTTAATCAATGTTCATTTAATGAAGTCACAACACAGTGGTAAGCAGAACTGTTTTGATTGATGGGAATTGAGATGAGCGTTGGAAGGGGGAATTCTTTTTTGCAAGTCATATTTGTTCAAAATTTTGTTGTTGTTGTTGTTTTTTTTAAGCCCAACTCAAATGATGTGACCATACAAATACCAACAAGTGGTGTCCCGATGAAGTCAAATTATGGTTCAAGAGACGGTATCAAAAATCATATAAATTAGCAGTCCTCTGAAGACAAAAACACCAAAATCATAGTATATGTTATGTTTATTTGTTTATTTATATTTATTTACCATTTCATATATACATAAATGTGTGTGCACGTATATGTATATATGTATGCATGTAGTAGATGATGGTGGAAAATACACCCCACTCAATAGAAACATTTAATTTATATAGTTAAACATTGGAAAAGTCAAACCAGCCCAAATTTATCTTTTTGCACCCTGGATTTATTTTATATATAATAATAATTTAAAATAAATAATTTACTATAACTTAATATAATAGAATTAGCAGATTATTCTGTTTTATTTTCAGTCTAAACTCTTTCTACTTCATCCTGAAAAATAGCATGCCTCTGAAGAATATGAGTTGCGGACTATGACCACTGTGGAGAGAACTGCACCTAGGTGATAAGGATTCAGTAGGATTCATGCAAAATACTGCTTTTCCTTTGATTTTCTCTTATTGTAAACGTTCCCTTTGCTTCAGAGAGATAGAACAGTAAGCTGACTGAAAGCAGAGATGCATTTATGGATTGTGCTGATATTTTTTGATATATCTATATTTTAAGAATATCTTTGATGTACGTACATTGATTCTTAGAGAGAAACGGGCCTATAATATGATTTGTGAAAATCACACCAGAGTCACTGAATTTATTCTTCTTGGTTTTACAAACAACCCTGAGATGCAAGTTTCCCTTTTTATTTTGTTCCTGGTCATCTACACAGTCACTTTGTTGGGCAACTTCCTTATTGTCACGGTTACCAGTGTGGATCCTGTTCTTCAAACGCCCATGTACTTTTTCCTTCGAAACCTATCACTTCTTGAAGTCTGTTTCACCTTAGTCATGGTGCCAAAGATGCTGGTAGATCTAGTGTCCCCAAGGAAAATGATCTCTTTTGTAGGCTGTGGTACCCAGATGTACTTCTTCTTCTTCTTTGGCAGCTCTGAATGTTTCCTTCTCTCTATGATGGCTTATGATCGCTTTGTGGCCATCTGTGACCCTCTCCGTTATTCAGTCATAATGAATAGGTCCTTATGCTTGTGGATGGCTGTGGGCTCTTGGATGTCTGGTATTCCTGTCTCTTTGCTACAGACAGCTTGGATGATGGCCCTTCCTTTCTGTGGACCAAACACTGTAGACCACTTTTTTTGTGATGGTCCCCCAGTGTTGAAACTAGTCACTCAGGATACAACCATGTATGAAATGCAAGCACTTGCTTCCACATTACTTTTTATTATGTTTCCCTTTTCCCTAATTTTGGTTTCCTACACCCACATCATCGCAACCATCCTGAGGATGCCCTCTGCTACTGGTCGCCAGAAGGCATTCTCCACCTGTTCATCGCATCTCATTGTGGTATCCCTTTTCTATGGAACAGCTAGCTTGACGTACCTACGGCCCAAATCCAGCCAGTCCCCTGAGAGCAAGAAGCTAGTGTCATTGTCCTACACTGTCATCACTCCTATGTTAAACCCCATCATCTATAGCCTAAGGAACAACGAAGTGAAAGGGGCAGTCAAAAGGACATTCACTCGAAAAGTCTTGCAGAAGTTAGATGTGTTTTGAGTTCTGTCATCTAGTGTGTTTCTAATCAAAGTAGGAGCCACAGAACCCACAAACAAAAGCTTAAGAGCTCTTACTTTGTCGATGTCACTGTGATGTTTCCCAGCAGGAAACAGATGGTGCTCTCAAATTGGGACAACAGAGAATCTTTATGAGGGGACTCCTTCCAAATTGGAGGGCAGAGTTAGATCACTGTGACACAGCTCAGATAATGGCAATACCACATCTCTTGACCTGAAGGGGCAATGAGAAGTTTAATGTGAAACCCGGTGAATGCTAAAACTGTAAGAAAAAGCCACCCACCAGGAACTCTGTTCTTTAGTGCAGGAAGGCAACCATTCAAGCCTTGTTCTGCTCTTTTAAATCCGCTGGTGCCTGTACTTGATTGAACTAAGTCTGAGACAGAAGGCAAGAATGTCCATTAATGCAGTACATAACAGAGAGCCTTCTGGGACACAGTTAAGGAATAAAAAGTTATGGAGGGTAAATAAAAATATCCTGCAGAGACCACTATATATTCTCCAGCTAATATGATGCAAAGATCAGTCAGGTAATGTGCTTTAAGTGACTTCTAAAAGATGTATTGAGAACTGGAGATTTGTAGTTGCCAACAATTCATGGTATGAATTCTTGGTATGATTGCTGGTTTAAATGAGGTTATTTAATAAAATTACCTTAGTATTAATGTTTAGTGGCATGAATCTAGACTTTGATCATTGGCTAAATCAGCTATTAATTTTTATTAATCAAATATTTTTAGAATTTAAACAATAAACATTTGCTTGACACAATAGTCCAAGCAAAAGAGTAATGATAATAACCAACATGATTTATTGAGGCACTGCCTTTAAAACATGCCTTTGCAACAACTGAAGACATAAATCCTATTGTATATTTATTTTTCATAAAATGCAAATTGGGATCTGAAAATTTGAGTAACTTGACAAGGCAAAGAGTTATTGACAGGTGGCCACAAGAATTTGAAACCAGACCCTTACGAATTTGAAATCCAGTATATTAATCTCTTTAAAATATCTAGTCATATTTTCATCATGGTGAAGAACCAATTTCATGGGAATTTGGTCTCTAAGGCCTTAAAGTGCCTTTAAACAACAGAGAGGGCAAAATTAGACTGAATCAAGTTTAATTTTGGAAAATCTTATTTTCACTAGCATAAGGATACTTTGGCTTTGAATATGCAACTTATATATAATCATTTCTGTTACTCCAAGTCTTCATTAGCCATTGTTTGCCATACTGGACAGATTTTTTTAAAATAAGTAACTACTTTGCATCATTCTTTGTCAATTTTCAGGAACATTTTGTAATAATCACCAATTTGCAACTTGTGATGTCTACTTTAATTTAATTATGACCCCCTGAAGTTGGTATCCATTGAGTGTAATGGGAGTTTGATATGGAAAAATATCAATTCCTTTAAATCTTTCTCCTTATAATGGCCATTTTTTTAAAGCTTAACTCAAATATTTTAAAATTAATGTTGCTAAGTTCAGAGGCCATCTGGTAAGACTATCACAATGGGTAGATGTGAGATTGTAAAATCAATTTAGTATTGCTAACCACAATTTAATGTGTTTAACAAATTAGCATAGTATAACATAGAATGGAATAAAATAAGCAGTATATGAAGAGAGCTCTGGGAGCATCTGATACATAGTAAACACTAATAGTATGTTTGATAGTATTATTATTAAAATGACAGAAAATATAGAATGGATCCCACGTGTTAACAGGTACGTTTTAGTTATATTATGTTCTGATTGAAATGTAAAACTGATTTCTTCCTGTAAGATGCAAACAAAAAATGTTTATAAGTAATTCGCTTATTGTATATCTTGTGTGATTTATAATCTATAGCTTTTTGCAGGGAGTTTATAATATAATTGCTACATTTCAAATAGTTTTATTAAAATTGATGTAAGTCACAGAGCCTCCAGGTCTTCATAGAGACTTAAAAAAAAAATCAGCCTTAATTTACAAGTTAATTTTTTCTTTAAAGTTACAAAAGCTAATTAATAGAGTCATTTTTACTTTTAGAGAGATGAGTGAGAGGATTGATTTGGTGAGTTGTTCCGCTAAACAAGTGCTATCTAACATTTTCATCACTTACAGTAATTCCAGAGTTTTCTTTGGGCAAATATTTTCATCATTGTTTTTATGGTGATATGAGTGACTTTTTGGTTTTACAAGGAGTCATTGTCAAGTTTACAGTTCTATAGATTAGAACTTCCCTGTATATGCCCCCTATATTGTTATTTATAAGCAATTCTGGAAATATCTCCTCCAAATGTCCTTAAGTTTGAGTTTTAGAGGATGTCCTCAAAGGCCAAACCTAGTATGTCTAAAAGAGGAATTGGCTAGATTATTTACATATTACTCAATCTTGTCACATATATGGGAACTGAAAAAAGAAAAGCAATCAATGTAGTTGATAGTTTCTTGTAGCTTAAAAAATCTGTCTTTGGTTTATTTCAGTCAGTGTCACTCAAGTCAAATCAGTGAATGTAATCGAATATATACCATTGCTTTATATTTATATCTTAACATGCAGTAAATAAAAGTGCCCTAAAGGAGTTTTAAATTTGGTTTAGAAGACAAAACTTAAGAATGATTAGTAAAAATACAATTACATAATGATGTGATAAAGCAAAATTCTCAGTTGCCAAAATCAGTGGTGCAAAATGCAAATACATGCACATTTAGAAATTCTTATTATAAATTAATAAATTAGCATAGTAAAACATAGAATGGAGTAAAATAAGCAATATATGAAAAGAGCTCTAGGAGCATCTGATACGTAGTAAACACTATCTGTGCATTTGATAGTATTTTTATTAGAATGACAGAAAATATAGAATGGATCCCATATTGATAATGATTGCTGTGAATTTTAAGGTAGAGAATAAAATTTACATAAAATGATGATGCACTGTGGAATTAAATCCACAGACTTGAATTCAGAATCCAGTACTCAGTAACAATTTATCCTCTATGAACAATTATTTCTGCACAGGTTTGTGGCAGAGTCATTTGAGTTTTCATTGTGCTATTACAATTAAATATATACAGAAGAAGAAAAAAACTGATTATTTACTGATCACTTAGCCTCATTTTATGCATCTTAGAGAGGAAGACATGAACCATTTCCCATGGAGAAGATGTGAAGGCTAGACATATTTTACTAGACTCTCTTACACCTAGTTTGTGGTCGTATACTTAACTTCAACTAGTCAGATTTTGAATTGCGATTTAACAATGCAAAGAAATGGAAACAATGAGGATTCACATGAGGCCAGTGTCTCCGAGCATGCAGGGCAAGGGAGACTGCAGTGGCAGTGGTGGTTCTGTGTCCAATACATGGTTAAGCAATGGTTTTAGGGTTTTAGTTGTGGCCACGGTGGTATGTTTACACAACTGATTCTGGAGTATTAATTTGGATTTTCACTGTGGTTCTGACTTCTAGGTATTCTTGCATTTTCCTTCCCATTTTATATGTGGTGTGCTTCTCAGTCTCTTGAGTATTTTTCCTGTGTAAATCATCAAGAGTCAGTTTCAGGATTTTTTTTCAGTGAAGAATTCTAATGGATAAAAATCAAATCAGGAAACAAATGTCATTTGACTGAATTTATTTGTAAGCTCCATTATAATGACTCATACAGAAGCTTTATAGAAGGAATATGCTAAATCTAGATGCAGAAATTTTTACATATACATGTATATATGGAATATATTGTTATATAGAGGCAGAAGCCCCTCTTCATTGTAAATTAGGTGTGAATAACCTGTGTATGTTTGGGCGGGGGGCATCTGGAGAGATATAGAAACAATTTTTAAAAGGGATTTTGGGTGTAGCCTCAAAAACTTTAATGGCATTTTTAATTTTCAGATTATTTGGATGTATTTTCTTTATCTATAGCCATTAGCAAATTTGTGGGGAAATGTCTGCTAGAAAAAATATGATAATTTGTTTAATCAACTCTGTTAATCTTAACGTGAACAAAAATCACATATGAAAAAAGCAAAATAAAACATGGTAAAAAACACTAATCTTAGTTTTTAAAAACCTAACCTTGGTTTTTAAAAATGCATACACATCAACTAATATTTGAAAAGAGAACCAAGAATACTTAATGGAGAAAAGGTAGTCTTCAATAAATGGTGCTGGGAGAATTGAATATTCACACGTAAAAGAATAAATCAAGTATTTTGTCTGACACAACTCACGAAAATTAACTCAAAATGGATTAAAGACTTAAATGTAAGGTCTGAGGCCATAAGACTCCTAGAAGGAAACAGGGAAAAAGCTTCTTCACATGAGTCTTTGCAGTGATTTTTGACTATGAACTTAAAATGAAAAGAACAAAATAAAAAGTAAACAAGTGGGACTCCATCAAACTAAAAAGCTTTTACACAGCAAAAGAAACAGTCAACAAAATGAAAAGACAGCCTATGGAATGGGAGAAGGTATTTACAAATTATATATCTGATAAGAGGTCAATATCCAAAAATATATAAAGAACTGCTTTAACTCAGTAGCAAATAATGATAGTAATAATAATAATAATAATAATAATAATAATAATAATAAATAATAATTCAATTAAAAAATGGGCAAGGACCTGAATAGACATTTTTCCAAAGATATTCAAATGGCTACAGTTACATGAAAAGTTGCTCAATATTACAAATCATTAGGGGAATGCAAATTAAAACCACAATGAGATATCACCTCACACGTGTTAGGAGCTATCATCAAAAAGACAAGAGATAAAGTCTCATGCCTGTTAGGATGGCTGTCATTAAAAAGACAAGAGGTATATGCATTTCCCTAACTTTGTGTATCAAAATAAGTTATTGGAAAAAGTCAAGAATTATACAGTTTCACTCACATGCAGGATATAAAACGGAAAGCAATAAACAAGGTGAAAAAAACCTGATAGACACAGACAAGAGTATGGTGGTTATCAGAGAGAAAGGGGGAGGGTGGGAGGTAGAAAAAGGTAAAGAAGGTTAAGCATATGGTGATAGAAGGAGACTTGATGTTGAGTGGTGAACACACAATGCAGTATATAGATGATGTGTTCAGAATTGTACACTTTAAACCTATATAATTTTATTAACCAATGTCACCCTAATTAATTTAAAAAGACTAAAGATAACAAATATTGGTGTGGATGTGAAGAAAAGGGAACTTCTTGCACTGTTGGTGGGAATGTAAGTTGGTATAACCACTGTGGAAAACAGTATAAAGGATATTTGAAAAATTAAACATAGAACCACCATATGATCCAGCAATTTCAATTCTGCGTATATATCCAAAGGAAACAAAATCACCATGTTGAAGAGAGATCTTCACCACCACGTTCATTGCAGCATTATTTACCATAGCCAAGACACATAAATAATCCAAGTGTTCATGACAGATGAATGGATAAGGAAAAATGTGGTATATATACATACAATGGAATACTTTTCAGCCATAAAAAAGAAGGAAATCCTGTCATTTGTGATAACCTGGATGGACCTTGAGAGCATTATACTAAGTGAAATAAGTCAGACAGAGAAAGACAAAGATCTTATATGTAGAATCTAAAAAAAAGAAAAAATACTTGTAGAAAAAGAGATCAGATTTGTGGTTGCCAAAGGTAGGGGATATGGGTTGGGGAATTGGAGCAAGGTGGACAAAAAAGTACAGCTTTCCGGTTGTAGGATAATGAAGTCCTGGGGATGCAGTGCACAGCACCATGGCTACAGTTCATGCTGCTGTGTAGTATATCTGAAAGTTGCTACGAGAGTACATTCTAAAAGTTCTTACCACAAGGAAAACATGATTTTGTTTTTGTAATCACGTGGTGATGGATGTTACCTAAACTTGTAGTAATCACTTATATGTATGCTAAGACATTATGTTTTACACCTTAAACTTATACATTATTACATGTCAATTATATTTTAATAAAACTGGAAGAAAATAAAATTAGTGAAATCTGGAAATAAAAATAAAAATCTACATGCTATTTCTCATTCTTTCAGTAATTATCTTAATGACTT
This sequence comes from Macroglossus sobrinus, assembly GCA_004027375.1. Lineage (NCBI taxonomy): Eukaryota > Metazoa > Chordata > Mammalia > Chiroptera > Pteropodidae > Macroglossus > Macroglossus sobrinus. The sequence goes on from PVKZ01005702.1 coordinate 27,593, forward strand.
CAGTCAAGGTAAAAACTATTTGGACTTACTTTGATCATCTATAAAGGAGAAGATTCTAAAATTATGATACAAAAATTTGATAATAAATCACAATATGTGGACTACAATGGCAAAGTAATTAGGAGATGGGTTAGAAATTTTCATTGACAGATTCGCAAAAGGTGTAAAAAAAAGCAATCCTTGTTTTTGGCAAGGGAACACAGATAGATAGTGGGGGGAAAAATGAAGTGAAGGAAGCTTAGTTTTCATAATAGGCATTTCCACTCTTTCTTATATACTTGTTTATAGATTGGGCTTTATAATATTTTATGAATTTACAAGCTTATGTTTCTAATGATAATCAGGACATTTGATTTCTCTGTTAAGCAAATATATGTATATCTACACACATAGTTGTAAATGGGCATTTATAGATGCAATCAGTTTAAGACAAGGTTATACTAGGTTAGGGTGGGCCTAAATGCAATGGTTAAGGGTCATTATATTAGGACAGAGAGATTTAGATATGCAGAGATACATAGACCTCTAAGGAAGACAGCATGTGAAGATGGAGGGTAAAAGCTGGAGTGATGCAGTAGCAAGCCAGGAACACCAAGGATTGTTGGCAACCACAAGAAGCTAGGAGTAAGGCATGGGACAGATTTTTCCTCAGAGCGTTTAGAAGGAACCAATTCTGCTGACAACTTGGTTTTGGACTTTTGGCCTCTTGAACTATAAGAGAGTAGATTTCTGTTGCTTTAAGCTGCCCAGTGTGTGGTAATTTGTTATGGCAGCCCTAGGATGCTAATACGGTCCACAGCTTTGAAAGCAATTAGAGAATTCCTCAGGAGATGTGTGGCAGACAGAAAAAAATACATTTCCTTTGCAATGTAACTCTGCAGCTCCACATAGTAGAAAAATTTCTATTTTCCCAGACTTTGAATCCAGTCTAGACCCTTTACTTGTTTTTGCAAAGAGAATGTGACAGAAGGAATGTTGAGACAGTTCAGAAGGTAAAAATCAAGAAACCAAGAATATGTCTGTTCTTTCTTTCTTCACACATGTGATTCCCATGAGAACAAGCCAAGGCTAGCCTGCTGGAATAAAAGAGATCTGTTGAAGCATGCTGTCATCCCAACTGGGGCCATTCTAGACTGGTTTACAGTCCATTCACATCAACAGAATTGCCTAGCTGACCCATAGACTCGAGAGCAATAATACATGCTTATTGTTTTAAGACAGGAAGTTTAGGGGAGCTTTGTTATGTAGAAATGGCAAAGTGATAAAAGGTGCATAACGAGTTCCTAATAACAATATTACGAATCACATGTCAGATCCATCTTTGACTTTTTAACCGAAATTGTTCCCGCTATGAAGCACAGTGTAGAAAGCTGTAAATGTTAATGATGTATCATAACAGAGCCAATTTCTTGAACTTGCCTTTCTTAGTACCCACTTGATTTATTGAAATCTCCCTGCCTTCATCTGTCTGGCTCTCTGAATATTAACTTCATTCTCAAATCTCCAACATTTTTTTTCTATCTTTTAGTTAGAATCTTTTACATGGCTTGCCATAACTTTCTGGGTCAGAATACTGCATTGATCACAGCATGAACTACAGCTGCAGTTAGGAAACAGTTCTAACAACCCCATTAGCCATCAGATAGCCCTACTCTCAGGATAGTCCCTATATATTACTTTTTAGAAAATAAAACACTAATCTACCCACTGAAGTTTATAATAAAGAAGTAATTAAGAATATAAGTAACATTTGCTACATCCTATATTTAAAAACTGTAGAAAAAGAAAAAGTGGTAATAATCTGATGTTGGGTATTTATGGAAAATATGCAAAGAAAATACCAGAATAGCTTTATGCTCGTAATGCTTAATTGGAGAAATTAGAGTTGGCAGTTGGTAAAAATAGGCCTTCTATTCTTTGTCTTTTTAAATAACATTTACCTGTACAGATGCAAAGCTGATAAATCCTTCCCTAGTGAACTTATCCACTATGCGAAAGCAAGCTCAGAGGAGAATAATATTGGAACTTAACACATATATAGCACTGGCTATATGCCGATCTCTGTTCTAAAGCTTATTCTTCATGGTAAACTGTGAGGTAGGTGCTAATATGCTCTCCACTTTACAGGTGAGGAAACCGAAGCACAGGGATGTTAGAGATGTTACTGTCATTTTTTTTTTATTCATTTCCTACTGCAAAATCATTTATCAGTCACTTTCTCAACCCTCTTTTAACCCTTACCCTTAGCGCTTTATCTTTTGTCATGAATGATGTCATGTTTTCTTAGTTTAGTTCATTTACTCAAAAACCATAATGCTAGCTGGTAAAAAAAAAAAAAAAAAAAGCTGATGTTCCCTCCCATCCTTTTAGAGTTATGTGGTATGAAAGCTATCCTGAGAAATATCTTGTATTGAGAGTGCACACATCACGTTTAGAGGCCCGGAGGTTCACTAGTTTGACGTGTTAAAATGTTCAAAGTTAACTATTAACAAAAAAAAAATAAAACGTGTATTTATGACATGGGATAGAAGAATCTGGATTCCAGCTAACATATTAGAAATAGTATGTGGGTAATGAGATTTTTTGTTGTCGTCAAACGAATATAGTTTAAAAGGGTACAAATTCTTACAATTTCTTAGGATTGAAATTTTGAAGGCAGATGGGTTAGCTGAGTGACCATGAGCGACTTAACCACCCAGGGTCCTGATTATTATCATCTACAAAATGAGGGCAACAATAGTGATCTCATGGGGTTTGTTAGAATTAAGTCAGATAATGTATAGGAAAATGTAACGCAGTGATGGCAAATGGTAGGTCCTCAAAAATTGTTGATTCTGATCCTTGCCATTGTGATAGACGGATCTTATCTCTTTCTTTGCTGAGTAATCAGAGTGGATTTCTCCTCAGACAGGATGTAAAAATTGTGTCAGTGTGTGCTCCTCTAGGCAGTGGCCACAACCCTGTGACTCCCCATTTCATCTGGCATTTCAGCTTTCTGTGTCTTCTAAAGACCATGGAGCACAGTCCTGGTCTCTGGTGGAAGGACAGCAGCTTGGGTGGTGCCAGAGACATGCAGGGAAAGACTGAGTTGTGTGGCTTCAGGGCGAGGGCTGGAGGGACAGCCACCATCTTCCCTTTGTTAAGCCCACCTCCTGTGCACACTGCAAGTGAGGGCCATCTTGCCAGTGTTGAGCCCTCCCGCAACAGGGCCGAATCTGAATCTGCATTGGCCTGGTGAGATCTGCTTACTCTATCCTGGTGACTCCCTCAGTGGGGTGGTTTTTAAGCAAGGTAATTACAACATTAAAATTAGAGAAATGGGGATGATGGGTGTTACACGATACGGATTCGGAGAGATCAGTCAGGATATTCTTATAGCACAGCTGGTGTATGATGTTAAAACTGTATTTCTGTACCAGGGAAGAAAAAGAAAATTAAAAAGAAGAATGGAAAAGAAATCACAAAAGATATATTCTGTTATTCATTGTCTTTATGAGATAAGAGAAAGAACAAGTATATTCAGAAAAAGTGGAATCAGTTACAAAAATTATAGGTTTCTATATAGGGATTTAGAGAACGAAGAGTGGGAAGCAGTTGAAAAGACAGTATAGATGATGAGGCTGATAATCACGTAATCTTGAACATATCAATTATTTTACATAAGCTATCATACTTCTTTGTATATATACGCTTATGACTTTTTCTTTAAATACACATCAGTGTGAATGTAAGTAATGTAAACTCATGAGTGCAGGATTTTTTTCTTTTTAGTTTACATGTTTATTACTGTGTTCATGAATTGGAAAACACAATATTGTTATAATGTGTCTTCTATAAAAAAAATGTTCTAGAGATTCCCTGCAATTCTATCAAAATGCCAGCAGGTTTTTTTTTTTCTTCCAGAAATTAGCAAGATCTTTGTAAAATTCTAATGAAATTTCAAAGGATGTGATACCAAAACAATTTTGAAAAAAAAGAATGAGTTTGGACAACTTACATATCTGTTTTCAAGACATAGAGATTCAGTAATGAAAACAGAAAAATATTGGTATATAGACATATAGATCAGTGAAACCGATAGAGTCCAGAAATAGACACACACAGATAGGTCAATGATTTTTTAAAAAGTGTCAAACAATTAAATAGGAAAAGAAATATAAAATTATCATTTCATAAAAGGTGGAACAATTTCTTTTCAAAAGATAATAATAAGCCTTTATCTTTACCTCACATGTTTTAACAAAAATTGACTTTAAATGGATAATGGATTTAAATATGAGGGTTCAAACTATAAAACTCCTAGAAGAAAACAGAATATTTCTGGAGAAATTTTAGTGATATTCATTTGGCAAATATTTCTTAACACACAAAAAGCATTAAAAAATTTTAAAACCAATAATTTGGATTTATAAAAATTTTACCCCTCAAAAGACTCTGTAAATGAAAATGAAAAGGTAAGCCAAAGACTGAAGATTGTTGTAAAATAGATTAAAGATTTTCTCCTAATACATATGATCTTTTAAAGCTCAGTAATAAGAAAACAAAGGACCCAATATGAATGGACAGAAGATTTAAACAGACACCTCACCAAAGAACATATACATACCCATAATAAATAAGCACACAAAAGATTCTTGATATTTTCAGTCATTATGAAAATTAATGGACAATGGAGTAGTGGTTACCAGAGGGTTAAGGGAGAAGTAGACGGGGAAAAATATTTAAATAATTTCTTCAATTAAAAAAATAAAAAATAAAAATTAAGAAAAGAAAGATTAAAATCAAAATAATATTTAGATAACATTGCAAACTTAATAGAATGACTAAAATTAAAATGATTGACTGTACTAAATGTTAGTGTAGATGTGGAAAAATAGAACTCTAATACATAGCTGTAGAGAATATAAAATGTTATAACCACTCTGGAACCAGTCTAGCAGTTTCTTAAAAAAGTTAAAGATCCACCTATCATTCACCTCAGCCATTCCACTTGAAGGCATTTGCACAAGTAAATGAAAGCGTCTGTGTACACACGGACTTGTGAAAAATACTCATAGTGGTTTTATTTGTAATAGCCCAAACTGGAAATGCCCAAAAGTACTTCTAAGAAAAGGTAAAACTAATTAATGGTATATCCATAAAATGAAATAAAACTCAGAAATAAATGAACAGGTAAACAACATGATGAACAGTTAAACAGCATGATAAACGTCAAAATATTATGATGTGTGAAATACACAACTAAAATATATGATTTCATTTATGTAAAATTCCAGAAAATATACAATAATTTATAGTTATAAAAATAACATATCTGTGGGAATGGGACAGGATGACGAACAGGATCGCTAAGTGACATGAAATTTTAGGATTCAATGGATATATTTATTATCTTGATTGTGTTGAAGTTTTCACAGGTATATAATATGTCAAATCCATAAAATTATCTATTTTAAAAATGAGAAATTTGTTATAAATCAATTATACCTCAAAACGATATCTAATTTTGAAATTTAATTTGGTGTAAATAAACCCTCAACAAATCATTATTGAGCAAAGGTATGCTGTATGATTTTCTTGCAGGGAATATGTGTGTGTGTGTGTGTGTGTGTGTGTGTGTGTGTGTGTGTGTGTGTGTATAAAGAACCAGGTAGTGCCAAAAACTTCCATCGTCATACAGAGATGTTAATAAATATTTTCATATAAGACATTACAAGGAGTATGGGTTGTTGAGGTAGAATTTCAAACTACAAAATGATTCAATGAAAGGGATGTTTGAGAAACATTTGGCAGGATCCATATGCATACAGTGAAAGAAAGAGCAAAGAGAATATAGGGAGATAAGTTATCATTAGAGTAATTCGCTTGTTATTTCACAGTCCGAGATTAAGTGCCAAACAAGTCACATGAGGAGAAAATGTATCAAAAGAGGAAATCGTGGTATTTCCATACATATTAATCAAGGGAGGTTTGAGTGAAATCGACCTGTTTCCCTGAGAAAATATTGGAATCATTAACATTAATATTTGTGTGAGACTGTGGTGTTAGCCAAGCAGTTTGTGTACCTGGAAGAAGTTCAAATTCCATACAATATTTTTACATATTTCTATTTTGTATATAGAAGCTTTTTATTGGTTAAAATCATTTTGTGGTATACTGTATTTAACATATATACATATATTTATTTATATATGTATATTTTATATTTTATATGATATATATGTGTATTTATATACACATAAAATGAATATTTTTATATTATACAGTTTATTTCTTTTTACATATTTACTTTATACAGTGTTCATTTGATATACCTGATGATTTTTTAAACATATGTTTGGTTGGATACATTTCTCATCAATAAATTGAATTTATACTGAGGCTTTGCACATGTATATTGGAGATTAGAAGGATCATCTGTATAATTCTGTAATAACTTAAAAATAGGATTGAGTTAACAGGAAAATAATCATAAAGAAGATATTTTATTTAACTATAATCCTGATATTCCATTTAATTTTTCTTGCATTCACATTGCTTCTAAAAATGACTGACTGTTTTGTTTGTGATTTTTGCATGTGTGTCCACGTGATTGAATAAAAAATAATAACCAGTGTTTTTCAGGAAGAGATTTCAAATTTCCTTTAATGTTATCCCTTGAATGGGAAATGTTACAGTACAGTGAAATGTATTTCCTTAACAGAATTCTTAAGAGGACCATTCAGGTCACTATATTTGAAACACTTGATATGAATTCAATATTTATTTAGAGTTTGCTCAAGTTGTTTTTGATTTGTCTTCTTCTGTAGTTAAGTATCTTTGAGTTACTTTGGAGAAAAGGAATAGTTCATTCAAAGATTTGATCTCTTATAAAAGATTAAGGCAACATGACATGTTGAGACGGCTCAAGCTTAGAGAGAATTGATATCAAGTAAGATTCAAAATAAAAACAAGATTTAATTTATATATATTTATAGGATTCCAAATATGCACTAGTCACTTTCCTAAGTCCTAGAGATTCAGCATTCATTAAAGTTCTTCACTTAAAGGAGCTTACAATTTAGTGAGGATGATAGATAGACAATAAACATATAAGCATATAAAGAAATAATATAATTTGGGAGTGATGTGAACTTTAAAAAAATCTAGGTATAAAATATCAAGTAAGTCAAGGTATTAATAATTGAGTAGTGGCTATCTTGGATAGTATCATTTTGAGGCATGTCCAATTCTGAGATCTGAATGACGTGAGGGAGCCAGTCATGATGTCTGGAGAGAGAACATTACAGAAGATGGAACAACAAGTGCAGAGTCTTTGAGATATCCAGTCATGTAGAACAGATAAATTCTAAGGGCAATGGACTGGTGAAGGAGGCTTGGCAGAGGATTGCAATCTGATTATATGCTTTGTTTTCTTCTTCTTAATTGATTTGTGATCCATCTTTATTGGGATAGAAAGCCAGGCATTTCTGGACAATTTGAAGGAGACAAATTTTGATGGCCCAGGGACCGTTTCCCAATGGGCTCTAAACCTTTAGGTCTCCAATTTAGCTATAAAAGGAGCCGATTTGGAACTGTAGCAGAACTGATCCACCTGTTTGAAGAAGGAGTGGGTTGGTGACAGCTGCATTTAACTACTGAGGTATAGTCTCTTTGTTATTTGATTTGCCTCCCAATTCATAAATGCACACACATTTTTTAAAATAAAATTTTGATTGATTTAAATATAAATAAAAATTCAAAACATAACATTTTATCATATATACATATTTTCAGGCAGAAAATATTACAGCATACTCACAGAATTAGAGTCTAATTAATTAAATTAATCAAATCATAATTTTTCTGTTTTCCACTATGTCCATTCCTACTTCTGACAGGTTCAATTGTCTTAATTTTCCTCCGACATCTAATCTAGAAAGATACTCCATAAACTAATAGGTATTTATTAAAGCTTTGTAGTCCACCACAGAAGGAGACAGAGGCTAAACATAAAAGTTACATATTATTCATTATGGAGATGATTTTACTTTGGAAGAATGGATTCATAACTAAAGTTATTCAAGAAAGATTAGAAATGATCTTCCATGTCCTTTTAACTATAATGAAATCTTATATATATATTTTTAATCAGTGTCTTAGCAGTAAATCTTTTGAAGACAATATATTTTTGGCCCAATAAATCTTGTTTGAATCAAGTATTTATTATTTAATCATAAATGCATATTAACAAATGTATATATTCCTTTTTGGGATAGCACTAATCTATAATAAAAGATTATCATCTACTGTGCTGAAATAAATAGATTTGTATAAAGTTTTCTTATATAAAAATTATCATTTTATTCATCTTTAACAGATGTTGAGATCACTTATTAATATAAAAATATTGTTTTTGCTTTCATTTTTGAACCTTATTTATTCAGTAAAGTGTTTCTATGTGGAAATCATTTACAAAGTTTTTGTTTTGTCAAAAATTACTATTTCAATAATGGAAATTTCAGAATATCTGTATTTCTTAGCGAATGCAATTGCTTGATTAATTACTGTCTAAGAATTTTAAGTTTTAATATCTGGAATCTCAAACTAGAAGATTCACACCGATATCTTCGAATTATCTGACACACTATGTATTTTTACGTCAAAACAGAAAATCACTACCAGTTGTTCAAATCCCTAAGATTTAGTTCAACTAGCCACGGCAATATTACAATTTAATAAACGATTTTGTCATAGTGAAAGTACTGTCTTAATATTTCTTTGAATATAAAATATTTTTATAAAATTTATTTGTGCTTTTAAAAAAAATTTTCCACACTCATTTATCTGTACTCATTTTAAAGTAGCTAAGATAATATATCCAGACACAGATAGCCATGATTTCAATGAACACTTAAATTTACGTGATCAGTGTAGTAATCTAATTATTCATTAACGTTATAGATTTTTAATATAACTCTGTATAACTGTATAGCATATTATAACTTTTAGTTATTTATTTATATTATAACTTTTAAATATGTGAATATAGAGGTACAGTAGCCCCTCTTATCTGCTGTTTTGCTTTGTGCAGTTTGTTGCCCACAGTCAACAGCGTTCTGAAAATATTAAGTGGAAAATTCCAGAAATAAAAAATTCAGTTTTAAATTGCTCATCATTCTAAATAGTGTAATAAAATCTCATGCTCTCCTGCTCTGTCCAACCCAGGATGTGAGTCATCTCTCATCCAGCATATCTACACTATATAACATTACTTAGTAGCCCTCTTGTTTACAGATCTGTTGTCACCAGCATCAAAGTGTTTGTGTTCAAGTAACCCTTATTTTACTTAATAATGGCCCCAAAGCACAAAAGTAGGTGTGCTGGCAGTGTGGATATGCCAAAGAGAAAAGGTTATGTATATTCATGTATAGGAAAAAACATCATATAACATCAAAAACCATCAAACATATACACTATATTCTTGGTTCCAGGCGTCTACTAGGGTCCTGGAAAAATCAATCCAGGCTGTGAGCTTCAGTAGACATACAGAATTATTGTTCAAAATTAGAAAGTTGAAATAAAGAAAAATGCAAAAAGGCAAATGAAGAAAATGATTAACTTTAATTTTATTCCTATAGTTTATATCTTGGGTTATATTTCCTTTGTTGGCTAATAAATTGAGAGTTAAAAGGGTAATTTAAGAAATCTCAAATAAAACCTACTCTCTAAATTTGCTTTAGATTTGTTTATGCACATGTGACAGCATCCAATAACAGGAAAATCAGAATAGAAATAATAAGAAGGAAAATATAAACAAGTGGAAAAATGGTGAAAAATAAATATTGATACAATTTGACAAAATGATTGAAAACATCCCTTATTTACAAAGTAAAATAGGGGTGTTTTTTTTCTTTGAAAGATATGTAGTTTTCATCTTTTAAACAATTTTATTAAATTTATTGAGATGACATTGGTTAATAATATTATATAAGTTATTATATAAGTTTCAAGTGTACAATTCTATAATATATCATCTGTATTGTGTGTTCACCACCCAAGTCAAATCTTCTGTCACCATATATTTGACCCCCTTTACCCTTTTCTACCCTTCTCCCAGCCCCCTTTTCCTCTGGTAACCACCACACTGTTGTCTCTGACTATAAGTTTTTGTTTATTTGTCTTTTTCATTTGTTGCTTTCAGATATGTCAGATTTAGAAATAAATTATTGGGTAAAGAAAGATTCAGAGTTTAAACTTTTGCTTCTAAAATTTTTACCTCAATTTTATATTTCAATAAAAATCTGGAAACTTGTTATATTCCGACTTTTATTATTATTATTATTATTATTATTATTATTATTATTATTATTACTACTACTACTACTACTACTATTATGTTCTACCTTAATTTGTCTGAAGTTAAATGATGGGAAACCAGACATCAGTGATAGAGTTCATTCTTCTGGGATTGACAAATGACACGGAACTTCAAGCTGTGCTTTTCCTTTTTCTGCTGCTAACTTATGTCTTAAGTGTCATGGGAAACTTGACTATCATCATTCTGACCCTGCTGGATTATCGCCTTCAGACTCCTATGTACTTCTTCCTCCGGAACTTCTCCATTTTGGAAATATCTTTTACCTCTGTCTTTGTTCCCAAAATGCTAGTCAATATTGGAACTGGAGACAAGACTATCTCTTTTGCTGGTTGTTTCACTCAGTATTTTTTTGCTATCTTCCTAGGAGCAACCGAATTTTACCTCTTAGCTGCTATGTCTTATGATCGCTACGTTGCCATTTGCAAACCACTACATTACACAACCATAATGAGCGGGAGACTCTGCATTCAACTTGTCCTATGTTCCTGGTTTTCTGGTTTTTTAGTTGTCATTGTGCTGCATATGATGACCCTCCAGCTGTCTTTCTGCGCGTCCAACGTCATCAATCATTATTGCTGTGACTATACTGTATTGTTGCATTTATCCTGTTCAGACACACGAGTGATAGAACTGATCGAGTTTGTCCTTGCTGTGGTTACCATCATCTTCACCTTGATGCTAGTGATTCTTTCCTATACATATATCATCAGAACAATTCTGGGAATCCCCTCTGTTCAACAAAGAAAAAAAGCTTTTTCAACATGTTCTTCTCACATGATTGTGGTTTCACTTTCTTATGGAAGCTGTATCTTTATGTACGTAAATCCCTCTGTAAAAGATGCAGCAACTTTTAATAAGGGAGTAGCTGTTTTAAATACCTCAGTTGCCCCTCTGTTGAACCCTTTCATCTATACCCTAAGGAACCAACAAGTGAAAATAGCCTTCAAAGATATGGTCAGCAAGATAGCAGTTTTTTTTAAAAAGTGAAGCTACCAGAGGTTCATTATTAAAATAAATAATAAATGTTTGGAAGATCGTAGATGTACATTATTGTAATTTAAAAATATTTTCTATACGATATCACTAATATTCCTATATTAACATTGAAACAGTTAAACTACTTATTAATTAGGTTGATTTTATCATCACTATTGTTCTTAAAAATGTACATCTGTGTGTGTGTGTGTGTGTGTGTGTGCGCGCGTGTGTGTGTGTGTGCGCGCGCTCTAATCTTTCATGCTGTTTTTCGTACATTTGTACCTCACTTTTAAAGAGAAGATTTGAGGGGATGTCAGGATTGTCAATATGACTTCTAGAGTTTGTTTTTTACAAAAAAACTTTTTTTTTCATCAATTGCCATATGGTTTTAACCGCTATACTTATAACTGGATAATTATAATGAAGAAATTTATTTTAACTTGTTAATAATAGCCTAGGCAATAAATAGTGAATTGTTATAAAGTTGATTATTTTCAAATTATAATATTGAGATTTAAACTTAGACTTTCCACACAATGATCACTTAATGAAAACCTAGGCATACTCAGTGTTTGAGGAAAGTAAGTTCTAAAGAAGAGAATATCAATATGTTCGTTTTAATATTGATGGTAAAATGCTTAATGATGATTTACACACAAATTATCCATGAAAAAGATAAAGAGATGATTCAAATTTAAGCTAATTAAAAACATGTTCTCACAGCAAATTTCCTATATTTAGCGTTATGCTTAGTCATTGTACTGGTTCTCATTTGCAAGAATATGAAATAAAACCATATTAACATTGTCCATGGCGTTAATGACTTTATAGCCTTAAAGCATATACCTTCTAATTTCATGTTAATCTTTAAATGTTTATAATCTGATATCTTTAGGCAGAATCTTCATCAAGTAAAAGCTGACATTTTCTGAACTTTTCTAGTTCATATTAATTTTTCAGAATGCATAGATCAGATTCATAATATGGGTAATTTTTAATTTTTAAGAGGCTATGGATAGTTCTACTCCAAATCTCTTTAATTTGCAGATGAGAAAAACTGAGTCCTAAAGTTAACAAGCTTTAACTAAAGTGTATAGTTAATTAGTGCCAAATTTGTACACTTAAATTCTTTACTCATCTAATAGTGGAGAATCTATTAAGTAGCAGAGATACTAAAAGAATATCTTAGGAATTAATGGAAGAGAAAGATTGAAAATATAGACCTTGTCAGTTCCCGTACACTTAGCGATAATTACATCAAAAACCACCTAAATACCTAACACATAGTTGATGTTAACAAGTGAATTAGTTTGTTGTTTTGTTAGTTATTTAGGTCAACAGGTAACTGGCTCATTAGTTCACTCGTTTATTTGTTTGTTGTTTTAAACACGCATAGATTAATCATAGTCATCCAAAACATTATCTCACCCTATGGTGGTTGCTTAATTTCAGAAACAGATTAAAGAATGATATACAGCTAGACATTTTTTTGACAGGGATAATTTCTTTTAAAACATGCAAATACACACAATATAAAAAGCCAATTCAGAGTAGTCTGTTAAAACTTAACACATTTTTTTCTGAAAGAAAACTGGTAACTAATAAAAATTGCAGAAAAGATGACTTAGCATAGCATTCTATCAATTTGAAATCTCTATTAGCCAGAGATTCTCAGTCTACAAAGCAGTAATAAGTGATACTTAAAATTACATGCATGCTACATTAAAAATTCCATGTTATTCAGGAAAAAACTTAAAAATATTGATTAGAGGTTTAATCTTAAGTATTCCATATTTGAGTCTTTGAAAATCAGCAATATTATGAAGTGCATGTTGTTATTTGCAGGATTATTATTTTTTGTTTAATCTTTAATCACCAAGTTGTTCAAATCACATATTTCCTGAGATTTCACGAAGCGGTTACCAAACTCATGCGTCTTGGTAAAGGAAGCATTTCTTACATTTTTTAAAGCAGTATACAAAACTTTAGTTTGTGGAATTGCTTTGCAAAACTATATCATTAATATGAATCAAATATTTAAGTGCAGTAAGTGAAGAGAAGAAAAGCCTATTTACCACTCAGTTCCTCTTGGAGAGTAGAAACAAATCATAACCGAGTGAAAACATCACCACACCCAGTATCCTTTACTAGGAAATGTAGTAAAAAAATTATTTTGCTCCCAATTAATCTCAGTTGAAAATCAGTGTTTATAAAGTATCACAGATATCAAGTATAGTGAATTTAGGAAACTTGCAGAACTGATGAAATTGTTGTTATTGTCAAACTTTGATAATTTTATCATTAAAATTTTAACCTTATGTATTAATAATTAAAATTGACAGCATTTTAAATTTATTTTTATATTTCAGAGCTTTTTTCCTAAGGTAGTGACATTTGTCTTTTAAAAAAACCATGATTTTATACTCAGGTATGTCGGCAATAAAAATGATATGTAAATGAGAAGAGTCTTGTTAGCATGATAAGGCTATGGCCATGTCTGTACTGCTTCGAAAATGTCATTTAGATTATCTTTATATTAGTAAAACATGCTTTCTTCCCTTACAAAAGACTATTATTTGTTTTAACATTTCCTATTGTCATAAAATTTATACCCCTAAGTTGTAGCAGTGACATTGTCGGATATTGGATGAGTGAATCTGTCCTTTGTTAAAGTTGTGCCATAGACGATTAATCTTAACTTCTTTCATGAAATTTCAGAATTTATGGTGTCCATTAACACTTAAAAGTTTCCCAGTGAATCCAGGTTTAAAATATTAACAATTCAAATAAAATATTTAAATTCATAAAAATAATGTTCTAGTTAGGAAGAGGAGGTAAATGTCACACATTTCATGAATAAGTCAATAAAGGAGAATTGTAGTATTCCTCAACCAACAATATTCTATCAATTGACAAATATTTAAATTCTTTGCCTATAAAACAGCATCACAGCTAACTAAGGCTTTAAAACTTGACCTGAGATTTGAAACATCACTCATAAAGTGAGGAAGAATTTACTGTTTTGAGTCTAAATAGTTTGATGCTAGGTTAAAAAATGTCTTCAGAGGAATGCAACAGAAACAATATTCTATATGATATAATATTGAAGTGCAGGGTACAAGGTGAAGTTACAAATGTACAAAACCAAGGAGAATATGACTCCTAATAAAAGGAAAAGAAAATTGGCAGACACCAACCGTGATATGGCTATAATGTTATATTTAATAGTTAAGAATTTAAAGGAATGAATATAACTGTGCTTAATGGATGAATAAAAATATAGAAAACTTCATCAGAAAAACAAAGTATGAAAAGTAACAACAAAAATTCATGATAGAAAATATTTGAAACAATAAAAAAAGACATGAAAGAAATCAGTGGACATAAAAGCAAATGATAGAGAAAAGAGTCAGGGAAAACCCTGACTTTGGAAAACTCTGATGACCTTTGGGTGTGAGGTAGGCTGAATAATAATAGCTCCCAAAGATATTCATATACTAAGTCCTGAAACCTGGAACCTTATATGGTAAAAGGGAGTTTGCAGATGTGCTGAAGTTAACCTTGAGATGGGGAGATTATCCTGGATTATCTGATTGGACCTTACGTGTGATCACAAGTACCCTCAAAAGAGGGAAGCAAAATGGGATTTGAGTACATGGAAGTAGGAGAGGTGACAAGGGAAGCAAGAGGTTGGTGCAATATGAGGAAGGGGTCACAAGCCAAGAAATACAGGTATCTTCTAGAAGTCAGAAAAGATTAGAGAATAAATTCTCCCCCTGAACCTCAAAAGGATCCACACCTACCTATACCTTGGCTTTAGCCCAGTGAGACTTATTCAGATTTTTAGCTTCCAGAACGATAAGAGAAAAAATTTGGATTGTTATATGACACTAAGCCTGTGGCAATTTGTTACAGCAGTAATAGTAATAAGTAGAATAACTAGATCTCAAAATCATTATCTGATGTGAAAAAAATCCAGACACAAAGGACTAGATATATTATATTTATCTATATGTGAGATTTTTAGAAAATACAAAATATTTCATAGAGGTCAAAAGCAGATAAGTGGTTTTATAGAGTCAGGGGTAAGGAGAGAACAGTAGAGAAAATACTGGGGACGATAGAAAAGTTCTGCATTAGGATTGCGGTGGTGTTTTCATGGGTATACATTTTGAAAACTCACTGAACTATATGTTTTAAATGGGTACAGTTCACTGTGCATAGATTATACCTCATTATGTTAATGAAAAATATTCACATAAGCAGCATAAATTGTAAGACACTGAAGAGTAAGTCCAATATAAGCTATTTAAAATCTCATTAGGAGAAAATATATCAAAATTCTAAGTACGTATCTAATATGACTGAGTAAATTAGACAATTTAGCACGTTTAATGCTTTAAAGGATAACTCTCTTCAATTTTAATTTCACTTCTAAATATTTCATTGTTTAGCTCTAACACATAAGGGATTTAAAAACATAAATCTAGTGATATCACCCTCTACATATATTTAAATTAGCTAAACTCTAAAAAAAAATGCCCCTTTGCAGTTTATTTCATTAAGTTAATATCAATCTGAAATCTACATATTTTATTTGATAGATACGCCTCTTACTTTTAAAAAAATCTAGAATAACGTATGCTAGCACCATTTTTCTCCTATGCTTTTGATTTGTTAAAGTAAGCTTCAAAGCATTATGATCAGAGAATATGCTTGGTATAATTTCTGTCCTCTTATATTTTTGAGGCTTGTTTTGTGTTCCAGCATGTGGGCTATCCTTGACAATGTGAACTAGAGAAGAATGTATAAGCAGCTGTTAGGGGATGAAAGCCTCTGTAAATGTCAGTTATGTCCAGTTGGTCTAATGGGTCATCAGGATGTTATTTCCTTATTGATTTTCTTTCTTTCTTTCTTTTTTTCTTATTGATTTTCTGTTTGGATGATCTATCCATATCTGACAGTGGAGTATTTAGGTCCTTTACTGTTCATGTTTTGGTCAGTTTCTCCCTTCAGTTCTGTTAGTAATTGCTTTGTATATTTTAGGGCTCCCTGATTGAGAGTTTAGATATTAATAATTTTTTTTGTCTTCTTGATGTATGGTTCCCTTTATCATTATGACGTGTCCATCAGTATCTCTCTTTACCTTTTTTATCTTGAAGTCTATTTTGTCACATGTAAGTATTGCTACACCCACTTTTCCCTGGATGCCATTTGCTTGGAGTATCGTTTTCCACCCATTCACTTTAATTCTATATTTGTCCTTGCAGCTGAGATGTGTCCCTTGAAGACAGCATAAAGTTGGGTTTTGTATTTGTTCCAATCTGCATCTCTGTGCCTTTTTATTGGTTTGTTCAGTTCATTTACATTTAGGGTTATTATTGAAAAATGAAGTTCTCCTATAGCTGCTTTATCTTTTTTTTCCTCTGGGAGCTCAGTGTTTTTATTGTTTTGTCATCCTTATGTTTCTGTCTATTGTTTTAATTTGGTGGGGTTTTGTGGATTTTCCCTTATCATATACTTTCAAATTAGCCTTGAAAACATCTCAAAGTAAAATAGAATAACTAGCTATTATTATTTTCTAGATATAGAATCTGAGGGACACACTTGTTTCCAAGATGAATAAGGAATACCTACCTGGTAAAGTATCAAATGTGATCTTTCTAGGATGCATTTTATCTTAATCAAAGTTACCTAGATTTAGTATACATGAGTCAATATTTATTTACTTAATAGAATAAAATATAGTATAAAATACTATACCATATGGTTTCTTATTACATTGGAATAGTTGAGGTTTTCTTAAAAAAATGTATAGACAAAGAATGGCATTGACATTTTAATCCCGATTCCTACTTTTAAATAGCTTTATTTAAAATTTTAAAAGTAGAATGTGTATCAGGGCATAAAAAACAGAAAAAAAAATCTCAGAGATTTCACATCACATAATAATTTTGAATTTATTAAGATTACAGAAAATCAAATATAAGAAAAAAAATATAGTCCTCATATATGGAAATAACGTTTTTCATGAACGAATACGTGTAGTTGATTAAAATAACCTTTAAAATATTTGCTACATTTAAATGAAAGAAGAGGAGAGGAAGGGGTCAAATTTGGGAATGCTCATAATAGAAAAGAAAAATAAATTTTGATATTCTGAAGAATAAATACATAGGGGTGTTGAGATGAGAATCCAGCAAAGTGAGGGTAATGATAATCAAGTTGCCCATCATGCTTAGCAGGTCGATGAGAAGGAAGATAAACAGGACAAGCTGAAGTTTTGGGTCCTCTGTCAATTCTACTAAGATAAACACTGTCACTGTTGTGCAGTTTTCAATTGTTGCCTCCTGATCTGCTTCTGCTCAGATAAAAATATGGAGAAAAATTATGTAAGGATACTAATGGTAACATACAAAGGTAACGATGTCAAACGTACTAGTAATTATTATTGTTTATATATAGTAATAGGGCACTGCTTTGAAATGATTAATGAAAGACAAGCTCTAGTGAAAGCTGTTACTTTGTACACACTGAGAAAAATATTTTCTACAAATCTTAGAGTATCTTATAAATCATCTCTATATTCTGGTTTAGTTACATTTGTGGCAATGAGGTAAGGACATGAAGGAGCACGTGAAAGCATTTTCTTTTTTTGTCAATATGTAAAGGCTGAAATGTCATATTATTTACACTCAGCCTTAATTATGTTCATGTAAACATCGTTGCCACAAGGAGTTGACTATGAGTGCAGTAGAGAAGCAAGATGATGTGTAAATGTTCACAAGAATTGAAAACAGAAATTGAGCTTTAGGCTTAGGGTAAATACTGGAAGGAATATCTTTCCATTTCTTTATGTCTTATAGTTTTCATATCCTTCATTGTTTATTCCTAGATATTTTGTTTTTTGTTGTTGTTGTTGCAATTGCAAAAGGAATTGTTCTTGTCATTTCTTTTTCTGAAATTTTGTTGTTAGTATATAGGAATGCAATGGATTTTTGTACATTAATTTTGTATCCTCCAACTTTACTGTATTTGTGTATTATTTCTAATATTTTTGGATGAAATCTTTAGGAGTTTCCATATAAAAGATATTACACAGAGCAATATACAGATTTAATGCATTCCCATCAAAATTCCAATTGCATTTTTAAAGAAATAGAACAAAAAAAAATCAGATTTGTATGGAATCACAAAAGAATCCAAGTAGCCAAAACACTCATGAGGAAAAAGAACAAAGCCAGAGGTATCACACTGCCTGACTTCAAATTATACTACAAAGCAACAGTAATCAAAACAGCATATTATTGGCAGAAAAATATCACACAAACCAATGAAAAAGCATTGAGAGCCCAGAAATAAAGCCCAGTATATTTGTGCAAATAATTTTCAACAAGGGAGCCAAAAACATACAATGGAGAAAAGAAAACCTCTTCAATAAATGGTGCTGAGTAATTTGAAAAGTTACAGGCAAAAGAATAAAACTGCACTCTATCTGTCACATACACAAAAATTAACTCAAAATGAATCTAAGACATAAATATAAGACCTTATACAATAAGTTGCATATAAGAAAACATAGGTACTAAACTCATGGACCAATGATTTAAAGAGGATTTTATAAATTTGACCTTAAAGACAAGGAAAGTAAAGGCAAAAATAAGTGAATGAGACTATATCAAAATGAAAAGCTTCTGTACAGCAAAATAAACCATCAACAAGACAAAGAAGCAACCAACTGAATGGGAAACCATACTTTTAAACAATACTTTTGATAAGGGGTTAATATCTAATATATGTAAAGAACTTATACAACTCAGCAACAACAACCCAAAATGCCAAACAATCCAATTAAAAAATGAGCAGAGGATCCAAACAGACACTTCTTCCAAGGTGACATACAAATGACCAACAGACAAATGAAAAGGAGCTGTACTTCACTAGCGGTTATAGAAATGCAAATAAGGACTACAATTAGATACCACCTCACACTGTCCGATGGCTATTATCAACAAGACAAGTAATAAGAAGTGTTGGAGAGGTTGTAGGGATAAAGGAAACTTCATGAATTGCTGGTGAGAATGTAAATTGGTACAGCCACTGTGGAAAACAGTATGGAGGTTCCTCAAAAAATTAAGATTAGAATTATCACATGACCCAGCAATCCCTATTCCGGGTATCTACCCCCAAAATTTGAAAACATTTATACATAAAGATATATTCACCCTGATGTTTATTGCAGCATTATTCATGGTCACCAAAGAAAACAACGAAAGAGTCCTGCAATAGATGATTGGATAAAGAAGATGTGGTACATATATACAGTGAAATATGGCTCAGCCATAAGAAAATGTGAAATACTGCCATTTGTGACAACATAAATGGATCTTGAGATTACTATGCTAAGTGAAATAAGTCAGACAGAAAAAGTTGAGAACCAAGTGATTTCACTCATCTGTGGGATATAAAACTGAAAGCAACAAAAAAATAAGACAAACAAAAACTCATACACACATTTTTGTGGTTCCCAGAAGGGAAGAGGAGAGGGGCTAGGAAGCAAGGGTAAAGGGGGTCAAATATATGGTGACGGAAGATTTGACTTTGGGTGGTGAACACACAGTGTAATGTACAGATGATGTGTTGTTGAAGTGTACACCTGGAACCCACAGAATATTATTAACCAATGTGGAAAGAATACAGTATAATCATGAATATAGCTCTTCAGTTGTTCAGCTTTTTGTCATGTGTACTTGTTTAATTAACTGTCAGTCTTTTCTAGTATTTTATTTCTATAAATCAGTGTATTGTGTTTTGTCCCTATTTATATCTCTTCATCACTTTTTTTT
>PVKZ01005703.1:0-47767 GCA_004027375.1 Macroglossus sobrinus
TTGCAAAAGGAATTATTTTTCCACTTCTTTTTCTGACACTTCATTATTAGAGTATAGGAATGCTATGGATTTTTCAACATCGATTTTGTATCCAAAGACTTTACTGTATTTGCTTATTGTTTCTAGTAATGTTCTTGAGCTTTTGGAATCAACAAAATAAAAACAGGTATTTATCTGTTGTTTTCCCCTATTGTTTACATATGTGCTTAATGCTAATGGGAACAAAAATCATAGGTGCTCCAATGATATGGATCACCTTAGTAATAAAATCATTTTGTTAAATTTTCATTTTTAATAAGCATTTAGTAGATTCCTATGTTGTACCACACATGTTAGGCCATGGAACACGAAGATAAATAAAAAATGGCTCTGTCCTCCAAAATTCATTTTGTAGAAGAGAGAGATTGCCCCATAATGATTATGTCAGTTTAGTTAATAGTAGCAAATAATTATATAAATACCTATGCATTAAGATAAACATATATGTACACCAACATATATATACACACACATATATATACATACTATCCCAAAGTTTACCAAAATACAGATCCCAAGCTTTTGAAAGACTATCCCACAGCCATATAACACATATGTTAAATATATATATACACACACATATATACAAAGCAGCCATTTTTAAAATTTTTAATTTAGAATTTTATACTATTTTATTTTACATTATATGTTTCATAAATATAACTTGACATACACATTATTATAATCTATTTTGATTTATGATAAGCTTAATGACTTCAGGCAGTTTTTCATTCTTTCTGAGTTTTATTTATCTGTAAAGTGGGTCAATAACACTTGCCTCATAGGGAAATTGTGAGAATTTGGTAGGACCATGTGTTCAGTGGCCAAGAGCTGATATTATAAAGAGTTGATTAAATGGCAGTTATTTCCATCAGGAGCAGCAGCAGTGTCATTCTAATCCAACTCAGCTGCGAAGTTTGTAGCCAACAAAAAGCACAAGGCAGCTAGCGGGGTTGCTTGAATTTGGAATTCAGCTCTGCCACTAAAACATAATATTTTATTCTCACAACATCAATATATAAGTGAAATTTTCTTATATAATAAGTTCTGGACATTTTAGTTAAAATAACACAGAATCCCTTTATCTCACATTTATATTAAAACACATTGCATTTGATTCTAGATTTTGCATAAGGCCCTGGAAATACAAAGACATCTTAAAGAAAAGCCCTGCTCAGGAGTAAAATCTCAAAAGAAAAATACATTGGTATACAACTAATGGCAATGCCAGGCGGATTGTATGGTAAGAGAAATATGTACAAGTGAAAATATTGGAAGAAAAAATGGTTAGGAAAAGCTCTGTAGCCAGACCTTTGTAATAAATTATTTTATAATATTGATCTATTGTATGTCATATTTGGGAAGAAAATACATATGTGTGTATATAAATATTATATACATTGCTACACATATGCACAGACTTTCCTAATGTAGATGCCTCCCATCTCAAATCAAGTAGGATATTTTTCCCTTATCTTATGCTAGAAATTGTGTAAGACACTGGAAATACAAAGGCATATTAAGAAATAAATGCCTACATTAATGCAGCTCGCATGTGTTATTGTTACATATATCAACATGAAAACTCAGAGAAGTCTTCCTGACCAATACAATTATATCTTTTCACTACTCTCTAATTAGTCCACATTATATTCTTCATAGAACTTAACACTAACAAATTAATTCTTAATTTGGTTTTTTTTTTTTTGGTCTGTTCCCAACATTAGAATGCAAACTTCAGGAAGGCAGAGACTTATGTTTCCCTGCTGTGTACTCAGTGCTGAGAATCCTGCCTGACACCTAATTGGTGCCCATAAAGTTTTTATTAAGTGGAAAAGTAATTAATGTACAAAAAAATACATACATGTATTAGCCCATAATCCTACAAGCACCAGCCCTATTCTAACCAGAAATTAAAGTTTTGAATTTATTGGATTTTCAGAAAAACATGTGAATTTGTTTGCCAAGTATAAATGACTCAAAAATGCAAAGCCAAGTGAGTTCTGTGAAAGCTACTGACAAACAGAAATGAATCTTGTTTCCTGTTTATTACAGGCATCTTTTCTATCTGTAAAAATATTTATATCATTAAAGCCATAGCAAATATGGCAGTGATTTGTGAAACTTGCATATGGATATGAGAATATTTCTTAAATTCTACTTCACAACTAAATATCTGGATTTATGTTTTTTAGAGGGGAAAATACAGCTGAACTGAAATTTCAATTACATATTTTTTCATATCTTCATTATAATATGAAGATATTATCCTGCAATAATAGTAAAACCTATAACATATGTGGAATTTTTATCACATCTTTGGTTTAGCTATATATTTTTTTCTTACCCAGCCCTCAGCAAAATATTCATGAGGTAAAACTGGCAATACAAAAATAATTATTTGAAAAACATTATATGAAGTGAGTTGTTGCTTCTCTACTGGATGCCAGTTTAAATTGAACTAATTTGTTTTACCGGTAGTTTAAGAAAACCCCAGCACAGCGGCATGACAATTATATCCAGGTGCAAGGACTTAATTCGGCAAATTCTAGGTGTATCCTTCCAGTCTGCATGGTGAGTCCCATTCTCAGCTGTGGCTAAGAACAGATGCTTTGAAAAGCCTCTGTAAACATGATAGAGTCAGTTCTTGAATAGAGATGTTGAAACGTTTTTAAAAAATGAATGTGATATTCTTATAACCATAATTTCAATATATATATATATATATATATATATATATATATATATATATATATATATATATATATATCATTTCAGAAAATGAAATGTTACGAACTTTTTAAGTATGTGAACAAAATACAGTAATTTATTCCTTTGGATTATTTTTTTCATATATAAGGTATACACACCTATATTTTAAAATAATGCATGTTCATATAAATTTTAACCATTACGTATATACTAACACCATTAACACCAATATACACATAGTACATGGTTTCTGAAAGGACGTTAGTGATGCTTCAAATGTAAAAGTATAGAATGTCAGGAAAATGAGTCTGAATGAGAGGTATGCCTGCTGTGTTCATCAAATAGTTTAGCTAGAGAGACAAGACTATAGTGTAAGTACCACAAAATCTGTTGTTTAAGGTCATTATTTTTTTAATTAAATAAATTTTATATTCTTGCTTTATTTGGTTCTTAAATAATTTTCTTTAGATGACACTGAACAAATAAAAAGAAGCATTTGCTGATTTTAGGGTCAGAATATACAGCCATGTAATGAATATTTTATTTTCCCAGCAGATTTCTACAAAATAATTTTCTCAGACCCTGTTTTGTTTTTTTCACTCATTAGTGATTGAATTAGAAAACAATTTCTAATTTAATATTGTGGAAAACTGCTTTTTTAAATTGCCAAAATACCTACAGGTGTGCAGGTATATACTAGATATGGACATAATTAAAATTCACTGCTAAATATTAGTATAGCAAGACTAGCAGCAAAGTATTCTCTATGTATATCTCTATAACCTTCAGTTTGCCAATATTGCTAAGTTTAAATATCTTAATAGATGATTATAAAGATTATTTCAAATTGAGAATTATGTCATAAGAAAGTTATTTTGGCTACTCTATCATTTCTCACTTTACTACAACTAAAACTTTTCTATCAAAGTCAGTTTAACTTATAATTTCCATATTATTTTTATTTTAAAATACTTTATTTGTATTATACTATTTTGTTATTAAAATAAAGCCACAAAGCTTTATTTTATTAAAATAATCCATAAACTTTAATGATACTAATTAGAGGTATGTCAGACCATTTGAATTAAACCATTGAGTAGTGCTTATTCAGATGTAATGTGAATAGTCTGGACATTTTGAAAAACATCCAAATGGGATGCAAATAAAAAACTGTCAAAAATCTAAACCAAGTTCAGCCAGGCGTACAAGACCAGTTCCTATGAACTGAAAGGAAAAATTAAACACAGTCAGAGGTCTTGAAAAATCTTAAAAGCTGGATAACAACTTTTCTTTTGCTAGTGGATCCAAAAGAAGACATTAATAAACTTTAATAGATAGACTAAAATCTCTGGGGCAGAGATTTTAAACAATAATAACCTAGCAATTTACATTCTTATTATGCCAAATTTCCTCATATGTTTAAAAAAAAGTAATTTGGATGTGATATTTAACACATAAGAAAGAGATCATAGTTCCATTGTGATATCCATATACAAATAAAACTTAACTCAAAGAATCAAGCCTTAATTGCTTCATTGTAAAACATTTAAGTCATCATATAAAAAACCAACCTTCTATTTGAGAGAGAAAAGATATTTGACACTAAAAACAATTTGAAACAACACAGTAAAATATGGAATATCCAAAAACAAATATATGTTGACAATCATTTTTTCTTCTTTCAACAAGTATTTTTTGAACACTAATACATACTAAGACTCAGGTACGAAAATATATAAAACCTTAATTCTGTTCCTACAGACACTCAAATTCCCATAAGAAAGACATTATAATAAATAACATCATTGTACTTTAACATTTTAATTAAAAATCATATTCCTCTAAATTCAATTTTTAAACATTATTTTAAAATGTATGTATTTAAGCTAGTTCTTCAGGTTTAGATATTAGTATCATTTTTCCTACTTAGGTGAACAAAAATTTATAATTCTATATCTTATGTATTTGATAAGGCCTGAAAATTAAAGATAAGAAAATTTGACCTATAAGCTGAACTTCAAATAATTAAAATGATCTAAAACTCTAAATAAGATGTTTTTGCACAAGAATTTAATCAGATATGAGAAGAATTCCCAATCTTCTGTGATCTTTATTACAAAGATTTCCATAGACATTAAAGCCTATGAGCAACCTTAGAGATGATTTAATACAAAGCTCCCATTTCTCAGGTCAGAAAAGAGACAGGAGTGATTGCCAGTTAGTTAGAGACACAGACGTTTCAAAATGGATACAGGTTTCCTGTATTCCAGTATGGAGAACTCCAACACTATATCATGTTAATCCTCAGCTAATAATATTTTTTCCACATGTAAAATATATACAATGAAGTTATCGATAGTCTTAAGAAAGAGGAGTTTCAAACTGCTCTACTTTTCAAAACCAAATTGTATCACATGAAAAGTGCATGAACATCTATCACCACCCTCTATCTCAACTTATAATGGGCAGTATGATTAGTACTTATTTTGATAAATCCATGGGATAATTAAAGTGAACATTATAGAAAACTGAAATTGTTAAAGTGGTAAGTGACCTGGAATTTCTTAAGCACAGATAGGTAGCCAGAAGCAAGTGGGAAAAAAATATTTGTTGAAATAGATAAAGAAAATATTGTTTTCTGGTATTGAAATTTACTTTAACTTCTTGAAATCACTGAAAAATATGCTGCCCATGTTAAGATAAATGTGCCACAAATACCTAAAATTCATACCTAAAAGTAAACGTGTGTCCTATCATTCACATTTTACTTCTGTATCCCACAGGGTAAAACTGCAAAACTTTACAACATAAAAAGTCTGTTGTAACTTATTTCAAACCTCATAGAAATGATGATAAAGTCATGGAATATCATTTCTCTGTTGATCTGTTAATATGATTTTTAGCACAGTTTAACAATATAGTTTAATTTTTGCTTCAAAGAACATTGCTTTTAATTTCAATTTTTTCTGCTTATACTTCACAACAGACAATTGCAAATGTAATCATTATTGGTCATTGGCCATTAATTTGTTTCAGCGTATGTACCTCAGTGGGCAGTAATTACAGCACCGCCTTCAATAAGATATCATTAACAAAATGAGAAGACCAGAGAATATGTTAATTACTGTAAGTGCTCCATTGGTTCCTCCCTGAAATAAACAAGTCTAACAATTAAGATCACACTTACTTTTTGCCAGACTATATTATGCAGTGCAAAAAAAAAAAAAAAAAAAGAAGAAGAAAGAAAAAAAAGGAGTACTACATAATTTGAGGAAAAGATATTTGAAGGAATTAATATTCTTTTCCCTTTAAAGTCAAATCAGCAAATTTAATGACCCAAAGATAGAAAAGCAGCTTATATCAAGCAGCAGTTTCATAAATCTTATTGTTAATAATGAAGGAAAAAACTGATTAACTACTCTACCTTATTATAATTACAATGAGAAATATCTCAAAATATAGAAATGTTTTCAACGTCGCTAGCTATTAGGGAAATGCAAATCAAAAGCACAATGAGATACCATCTCATATCTGTTAGAATAGCTATAATCAAAAGGGCAAGTATTAACAAATGTTGGAGAGGATGCAGAGGAAAAGGAACCCTCATATATTGCTGGTGGGACTGCAAATTAGTACAGCCACTATGGAAAACAGTATGGGGGGGTGGTTCTCAAAAAAACTAACTGATCTACCATATAATCCAGCAATCCCTCTACTGGGCATTTATCCCAAAGACTTGAAAGCCCATATCCAAAAAGATATTTGCACACCAATGTTCATAGCAGCATTATTCACAGTGGCCAGGACATGGAAGTAACAAAAGTGTTTTATGATAGATGATTGGCTAAAGAAGTTGAGGTACATATATACAATGGAAAATTACTCAGCTATAAGAAGAGATGAAATACTGCCATTTGCAACAATATGGATGGACCTCAAGATAATCATGCTAAGCAAAATAAGCCAGACAAAAAAGGTTGAAAATCACATGATATCACCTAAATGTGGGATATAAACCTAACAAACAAACAGAGACTCATGGACATAGACTATAGACTAGTGGTTACCAGAGGGTAGGAGATGGGGAGGAGGGGGTAGGTAGATGGTTAAAAGAGGTCAAATATAGGGGGATGGGGGATAAAGTGGGGAAAGGGGATCATATATGGTAGCTGAAGGAAATTAAACTTTAGGTGGTAAATACAATAGAATATACAGATGTCAAATTATAATGTACACCTGAAAATTATATAATTATATTAGCCAATGTTACCCCAAAAAAACTTAATAAAAATTTTAAAAATAAAAAATAAATTAAAAAATATAGAAAAGTTTTAATATTTTTAAACTATTGTAGAGCAAGTTAAATTGATTTCCAATTAGTCCATGTATAAATAGACTAAGAAATTTTTTAAATGCTCCAGTTAAGGACTTGCAAGCTACCAGTCTCATTTAGAATATAATAGGTTTTGGTGGCCAGTGTAGAGTTTTCCAAGTATTTCTTAGCATGGTCTTTGCAGTATGTTGCTAACCTGAAAGCATAACCAAAATATATCGATTTAGTTCTCTCTGGCTTTACATCTTCATTCCTCCAGTTCATCACTGAAAACTTTCTAAACACATTAGATTTTCCAAAGCATTTGTTTTCTGTGTCTTCAGATATACATACACACATACATTTCTCATCACTGCTCATTAAGAATTTCTCTGCAACTGGGTTTGCTGCATCTCAGATCTAAACCCTGAAGCTGTACCTCCCTTTCTCTTATTGTCCTGAGCAAGGCACATCTCATTTCACCCTCACTCTTCTGCAGTTTCAGGACTTTCCAATCTCCCTTCCAGCTGCTACAACTATACCTTTTACAACCCAGCTGGTGGGAGCCTTTCACAGAGACTCCACCTCTTCCTGACTTCAGTAAACTTTCTGACCATAAGTTGCTTACCACTTCCAGATTCTCTGGTCCTTTTTGACATTCTCTCAGGCCAATTCAAGTCCACAAATCTCCCTTGATCTAATCCTTTTCTAGTGTATTGGACTTTATTGTGATTACTTGTAAATTATAGGCTTAGCTATAAAAAACTACAACTTCTTACACATCATCATAATCATTAATATTTATGCAGTATAAAGTTTTCCTAAGCTTAGAAGGGTACACTTAAATATGATTTATAAATAATATTGTCTAGGATAGTAAGATTAATAATAATTGAAATCAAAAGATGGCAAGCTAAATGGACCACTGTGGTTCATTATAGAGCACATTCCAGTACTCTTTATATTACTCATTCAGAAACTTGAACTAGATCTGCTTCTCTTTGAATGGTCAGAAGTGTCCTTCACAATGGTGATAACTCACCTAGAAGCTTTCAAAACAAACAAATTATTAAATGCTTTGAAACACAATGAGTACCAAGCAAATATAAAACAATCTCTGATCTCTGATCTTTTCCTTCAGAAATCTTTCTTTGGTATTCTAGATTCTTTTTTTTATGTTCCCAGAAAACTAAGTTTTACTTATTCGTTTGAATTGTTATTCTATGTTTGCTTGTTTGTCTCCCTGGTGGACTAAGAAGTCTTAAGGAAAGTGGACTATATATCTCACACACAGTGTTTGCTTAATAGATTAATTGAGTCACTGGTCTCAGGTAAGCATAAGTTTTTAAAAAGTTTTTGAAGTTAACAAGTTGTTGTGAGACAAGTTGAGACATTGAAAATATTGTTTTAGATATTTTTTAAAAATGTATATTTATTTTTTATGTGCTTTGTTTGTTGTTATTGTTTGTAATTATTATTTCCACTCTAAGCATATATGCATATTAGTTGTGAAAATTATTTTATTATTCTTTGGACTTTATCAAGGCTGTTCTGAATATTTAGACTGGAATATCTATCTGAAAAGTGTTAGATTTCTACCCAACGTGCATCATTTATCTGTTCATAGAGCGTTTACATATCATAGATGCTCACATATACATACCTATAACTCGTGTATCTACTAACAAAGACTTTAATTCCATTTTGTGGTAATAACTTTCCCTTAGACACTACAGCTCAGGAAGATATAAGGTCTTACTTTACTAAAAACATATATCTTACAATAGAAAACAACAAAAACATAATTAACAAATCTTATGATAAATTATTTCCATTTAACACATATAAATATAGCAAAAAAATCTGAGACGTCTGTAACTTTAAAGATTAAACTCAAATGTAATTTAAATAATAGAAGGAAAAATAGTAGTTATCACTGAAATGAAATCATTCTATATAGTTTGAGTATATCCAAACATTATATTTTTAAATGAGCATGTAATGATTATTAGATACTTGGAAAATGACCATCAAAATAAAGAGAAAAAACTAGAAATCTCAAAAGATGCTTTGAATTTGACACCTCTTTAAAAATATTCTTAATGCTTAAAATTAAACTTAAATTTTAAGATTATTTACTACTGACCATGTGAATTCAGTAATCTAATTATATATCCTGCTTTTCTCAATAAACATTCAAAGCCAAAGCTGAGGCATTTATTCTGAGTTTCTCTCTAGTCATTCCCCAGATTTGTGTTACCTTTACCTAATTTTATGACTTGTGGTCACCTGTACTTGAAAATTATTTTGAACTTATTATCACAGTAGTTTTTTTTATTCTTCAATTACAGTTGACTTTCAATATTATTTTATATTAATTTTAGGGGTACAATATATAGTTAGATATTTATATAACTTATGAAGTGATACCTGATTAGTCTAGTACCCATCTGGCACTATGCATAGTTATTAAACATTATTGACGAAATTTTTAAGAATAAATTAACATACCTTAATTTTTATTTGAATTTATCATAGATTAGGTGCCTCATCTTTTCTAATTTTAATAAATATCTTTATCTCTCTGTATGCTCTTCTATAGCCATTTTAAAAACCAAAGCATCAGTTACTGAATTGGGGAGAAGCAAGAAATTGAAACTCCCTTTTAGTGTTAAATATATAGAATAGAGTACTGTTCCCCAATGAAAATAACCTAATTACTTTTCTTGAATTCCCTATAGCATAATTCAATCATTTAGATGTTCAACAAGTACATGGTGATTGGTTCTTTAATTCACACTAAAATATAATTCACACTAAAATATGAAAATGCAATGTTCAGCTTCAACCTACAGACCCTATTACCCAAGAGAAAAATATCCTCAACTAGTGCACTTATTGCTGGCGAGAATATAAATTTCTGGAGTCAATTCGGTGAATTGCAAAAGTCCGTTTTTTCTTTTAAGTAAGTACATACCCTTTGACCCAGCAATTCTACTTCTCGATTTTTTAAGGAAGCAACCAGGCTAGAATGCAAAGATCCAAGAATGTTAGCAGACTGTCGCGTACATTCATGAAAATTGGTAATAACCAAAATGTTTAACAAAAAATTGACTTAAGTAAAAAAACAAATTGTAATGCATTGAATAACGACGGTATAAAAAAAGAAGTTTGCGATACCTCATTTAATAAATAAACAATATTACACAGCAGACTGTATATAGTATGCGAGCCTTTATACATACATATTTGCTGTGGCAAAGAGACAATGTGCACATCAAACCTGCTTTCTCGGCAGACTGGGCACATTTCCTAAGTGGTTCACCATTCTGTTGTCTGAAACTTCAAAATATCTTACTTGCCATTCTCTCACTTGCCATTCTCGCTACCCCCTAGCTGGAGGTCGATGGGCACGAATCTCCAGCAGCAAGCGCTACTAACAGCACTACCCTGACTGCACTACACAGAGTACCACCGTACTGCCGACCCCACTGCTGGCAACCCCTCTGGAGTAAGAAATATACTATTGTGTTAAACCACCAATCGTTTAGAGAGTATCTGTTTCAGCTGTTATGATATCCCAACTAATGTTATTCATAGAAAAGAGTAAAAAAACAATGTATACGTTAATATTAACAATAGTAGCAATTGATTTTTTGTATGTTTTGTATTTTTCTTGCTTGAACATATATTTTGTAATAAAAACATTTTAGGAAAAGAAAGTCTTTGGTAATAAAAACCTTACAAATGAAATTTTTGACCTCTAAAGATATGATTTCCAAATAAAGAAAAATAAATGCCTTTCTTTCATTATCATAATATGTTTATAAAATATACAGAAAGTACAAAATTTTATTAAAGCTTTCTAAATTATGCAATGTTCTGGTGTGATCATATTCTTCAGAAAATGATTTAAGCATAATATATAATTAGTTGCTTTAGAGGGACATTTTTGCCTTGGTTAATGTCCTTAACAAAAGCTATAAATTATCCTCTTAACTGTTGTTAATATGAAGCAAAAGCACTACTATAAGTCCATTTCCATCCCTCAAATCCTGAACAAGTTAAATACCATCCTGCATCATCTCTCTGACATCTCCACACTTCACGGGATCATCTTGAGTAAACATATCAGAACTGACAAATTCTTTAACTTTAACTCAGTTTTTAAGCCCTCTGACATACCAATCAAAACTATGTTAATGCAATTTACAGTTAAATTAAACATAAAAACATCATTAAAATAATGAAAAAAGATTAAGGCTTTGAACTACAAATGCAGAAAAGAGAAGGCCATGCTTAGCAGGAGCTCAGTGAGTCTTGCTCAGCCAGCTCTGTAAGTTAAGGGGCTCAGAGCTTCTGTCAGGAGCACCTCAGCTAGAACCAGAAAATATCTATTCAAGCATTTCATAGTCTGAGTATAAACGCTTGTTAAAAATTGTTTTGATCTGTTTAAAAAAAACAGCATTTTTGTCTGGCTCTTACTTTTCTTTTACACAAGGGTTTTACAATTTATTCATCCTTACTCTATATCCACTTTACAGATAAAGAAACTGAAGCTTAGTTCGGGTCAGTGCCACAAACTTGTAGGGAATAAAGGTGTAACCCTTTCACTTCCACCATCACAAACCATCTTAGGCAGACTTTTTCCCTGTTTACTTCTCCTTCCTCCATGAAAGACCTTCCCAGCAAAATACATCACACACATTTGAGCTCTCATCCACCTTGATGCTTCCTGAGGATTTCTGGCCTGCCACCTTCTCCCACCTTGCTTTCCCCATCTGTACCAGTTCAGTCTGCAGATTGGACTTAGGCTGTCTGTTTCTCTTTAAAGATTTTTCTACATTTACTAGGCTGAATTCTCATCACTCAAAATCTTTCATCCCTGTACGACTATCTGCAAGTCATATTACCTTTGACCAGTCTGTGAACCCTCAAGAGACAAAACACGTGCTGTACATATCAAGCCTTATTTCTCCAGTCTAACATAGCGCTTAATTTATTATAAGTTCTCAAAGATAAATATAGTAATGAGTGACAGAAGCTACTCTACTTTTAAAGAGATAGTAAATGAAATGAAATTCACAAATTTCGAAGTACTTGCAGGTTTCTTAGAATAGTCCTGTCAACGTCTCCCTATCTACTAAAAAATCTCTTACTCTGGCTTAGCCTAGCTAGAATTAAAGGCTTTTAATGAACCAACACTTAATGCAAAGGTAGAACTGATTTTTTTTTTAGATATAAAATCACTCAAGTCCAATTTTCTTAGGGTAGATGTAGACACTTGGTGAAGACCCTTCAGTTATTCATATTTGCTAAAATTAATTACTGAACATCCACTAAGTTCAGGAACATAGGTTCTATTGATACATTTAATCTTTCTTTAGTCAAACAAGTCAGAGACTGATTAGGGACAAAAACATAAAAAAAATGCAATTAGAATGCAGTGGAGAAATACAGTGGGTATCAATGCTGCACAGAAATGTACTTAATAGAGGTGAGGGCATCAGGGAGGGCTAATTAGAGGAGGTAACCCTTCATCTGAGTCTTACTAATGAGCTTGTGTTAGGTAGACAAAAAAGAGGCTGAAGTTTCAAGTACAGGGGAGATAATATGCAAAACCATAAAACTGAGGGGAAAAAAGTATGTGGGGAAGATAATAGGATCTTCACTACTAATAGAATGTAAAAATGTGAGAGCAGAAAGACTTAAAAGAGGAGATAGGTAAAGGAGGAAAGAAGGTAGCAAGCAAGAGATAGCTGTACATCATGTTAGAATTTAGTCTTTGACTTCAAAGAACTAAAAAATCTATTACTTGAGACAAAGATTTATCATTAAAAATTATATACTTTCTAGTCTACCAGGATTTGATTATTTTATGCCTAATATTAAATTAATTTTCTTAAATAACCTTGGAAGGGAATATGGATCCCATCATTTAGATATTTTCTTTAGTTTTTAGTTTTCTTTCTAGGAAAAAATAAGATACTTCTTAAATTCTTTTTGAAGGTTACCAGTATATCTAAAGAATTATTTCCTCAGTCATGTTGCTCCTATTAGTGTTCTGTCATTCGCCAGCATGCTTTCTCTCTCACTCTCGATAATGTTGTTTCTCTTTTTTTCTTTATCAACCATTTGCCTTTAATGCCATTTCCACAAAGAGGCTTAGTAATCATCTTTGTTTCTCCTGAAATTGTTTTCATAAGCCAATTATATGAAATGTTGGGTCAGAATACAGCTCTCTATGCATCAGGCCTGATCTTGTTTGGTCGGTATCACTCATAAACATTTATGGGACCTTTGACTACCTTAAATCTTGAAAGAGTAGGGAATTAACCAAATTTTGGAATCTTCTGTTGATAATAATCCATTTGATACAATACCTGGAGGTTTGTTTTTTGTTTGTTTGTTTGTTTGTTTAGAGAGAGAGTAAGTGCTGTGCTAAGCGACGGTGATGCAGTTTGATGAAGCAAAGAGCAGGGGACATGCTCCTCAGGGTGTGCTCTTGAATTAAAAGCCAATGGTTTAAAAGTTCACTGGAGAACCCAGACAGGGAAGAATGCATACTCTATGTCTGTTGGCGACGCTGAGCATATCATTAGTCAATTCTAGTTTGCTATTTACTTCCAGGTGCAACTCAAAGTACACTGAAAAAAAAAATGTAAAACTTTATATTATGTTTGATCCTAGCTAACATAGAACGTTCAAGCCTATGTATCCCTCCAGTAGTGAAAATTAACTTTTATTGCTAATGAGTTCAAAATATAAGAACCATATCACTGGAAGCTGTGTGCTTTGTAATTTCCATTTCCCCTTATTTTACCCTTTGGAGGTAAAGTACAAAATCTTATCTTTTTTATTTGAAACCCTATAGTAATTTTGCGGGGTGAGGGGAGATCTAAAATATTAATTTTTATTACTTTACTTGCAGTTACTATTAAAAGTAAGTATATATTGAGATTCTTCTTAATTTTACATGAACTTAGTAGATCTACTATTTACCTTTTTAGAGTAAGAGAAAATGCAAGAGTATTTTACTCTAAACACTCAAAGGAAATTGTTTGATGATAATATTAAATCCTACCTTCATATGATTCAATTCAATCGTGCTTTATTTAAACAAGAAATATTTCAATAGCCACATTTTAATAGTCCATTTAGCAACTTAGGCTGAAACTT
The DNA here is from genome assembly GCA_004027375.1 of Macroglossus sobrinus. Taxonomy (NCBI): domain Eukaryota; kingdom Metazoa; phylum Chordata; class Mammalia; order Chiroptera; family Pteropodidae; genus Macroglossus; species Macroglossus sobrinus. The sequence goes on from PVKZ01005703.1 coordinate 14,243, forward strand.
TAATTTTAAAATATACATTGATTTTATTATTTCTTCCACCTTTGTTCAAGAGGACATGTTGCAAAAATGATTGTAAATAACCCTTTGTTATTCTGATTATCTTTGAATAATTCAACTGACTTTTTTCCAAAAAGATATAACATGAACATTAAATCACTCAGCACATCAAACAAGATCCTATGTTTCAAAGCATATTGGCTAATATTTCCCTATCATAGTCAGAATCTTATTTTGAAATTTTCTTAGTTATATGCATTACTGCTGACCTTTATTCATTGAAAAGCATAAAAATAACTGTGAAATAAGCTTTTAGGTAATAATGATATCAACTATTGCTTAAATTATATTTATGATAAAAGAAAACCTAAAGAACATAAGTTTGCAAACATAAAATATGATTAGATGTTTTCTTAAAAACTAAAACTTCAACTTAAAAACTAAAGCTTCATAATTTTTAAAAGAATTAAATGCTTTAGATACTTCTGCATCACCTAGACAACATAGCTAATTTCCCCAGATGCAGTCTGACATGGCACAATTCCTAAAATCTAATCCAAGTCAAATCCTGTTTTAATTGATTAAAATAAATGGATATTTTCTGAAGTTAAAAAGTATATAATATCTGCATTATAGTTCCTTATAGCTCCTATTCTTATTTCCACTTAATGATGATAATTGATTACATAACAAATAATACATTTGTTTGCACTATTTGGAAACTTCCATGTTTCCTAGAAAAGTTTTGTTTTTAATTAATGTATATCATATGATATCAGAATTTTTCTTCTTTATTATGCCAAGGAAGTATATGAAAATTTGAACTATGAGATGTTACTGATTTATTCTGATGCTAGAGCATTTTGCTCCCATGTAAATATTTCCTGTGACATGATTATAAATAGCTTGTGCCCTAGAAAAGTTCACTATTATAGGTAGCATAAGGTTTTGACTCTTGAACCAATGAGAAATAGTAGTGCCTTCAATACATGGTGTTGGGAAAACTAAATATCCATATGCAAAAAAATTAAATCGAAGCTCTAGCTACACCATATACAAAAATCAACCCTATATGGATTAACAATTTTAAACCATAAAACTCCTAGGAGAACACATAGTGGAAAGGCTCCTTGACACTGTTTTTGGCAATGATTTTTTTTTAAAATATGAGACTAAAAGCACATTCAACAACAACAAAAAATAAACAAGTGAGACTATATCAAACTAGAAAAATCTCTGCACAATAAAGAAAACAATCAACAAAATAAAAAGGCAACTTGTGGAATGGGAGAAAATATTTACAAAGCAGATATCTGACAAGTGTTTATATCCAAAATAAGTAAGAAACACACAACTCAACAGCAAAACACAATAATAATAATAATTAATTTTTAAAATGAGCAAAAAACCTAAATAGATATTTTTTCAAAGCAGATACACAAACGGCCAACAGGTAGTGGTAGGTTGTGGCAATATTGTACTTATTTTTCCGTGATGTGGTATTGATAAAATTATAAGAACATTTTGAAATATGCATAAATAATTTAAGCATGGTTTTTTACTTTTTCCTTTTATATGTTCATACGTAGATGCCATAGTAAACTTGACAAGTATATTTTACTAATTTTTCTCCCTTTCTTAGCCTAAAGGAGGATTAAGTTTTTCCACACTTTGAATTTTGCCTTGATTCAGCAAATGAAATGTGAGCAGATGTGATAGGTCAATTTTAGAGGGATTCATTTAAAGCTGATGATGACTCAGCTTTGAAGACTCATGTTGAAATGGAGCCATCATAAAATAACAGTGACTAAGTCTTGGTTTCTGAGTGATTATGAGCAGATGCCAACAACCCCCACATTGGTATTTAGAAATACAAATCTTTGTTGTTTTAAAATGTTCAGATTTGAAAGTTGCTTGTTACTATTACATCACCTAATCCATCTTGACTAACACAGTAGATCTTGTGTTGTATCATTACAATAAAAATTTTCCAAACGCCCAATCAAAATTATATATACCTGTCTACCACAAATATGTATAATTAGAAAAATTTATGTTATTCTAAAATTATATATTAGTTATACCATAGATAAGAAATTTTACAGATATTAGGAATCCTGAGGAGCACAAGAGAGTTAAAGGTCTTTTCAAAGTCACAAAGTAATATATTCAAGAATTGCAATCCTGATTTTCTTAAAATTACGTGAAACACGACTTGGCACCTAATGAATTGATTATGCAAGCAATCAATGTGACTAATTTAGAATGTAAGCTCACCAGTCCAAAGATGCTAGTAGATTCTTGTCTTCCATTTGTTACTAACACATAGCTAAGAACTGAGAGGTTTGGCTATAAAAATAAGACATAAGCAATGGTTAAAGGAAATTGAAACAATTAAATTTAGAGAAGCAAAGATTCCTTAAGAGATATAATGATCAAGTATTTTTCCTATCATTAAAGTACTAAGAATTCAAAACTGGACTAAAATTAAAACTTTTAATTTGACCCTCTTTTGGTGTGGCATAGAAATTCTCTTGACCCTTTGTAGTAACAATTAGGTGTGGTTCTCAAATAATTCACTTTTCCTATAAATAAGGCCAGATTCAAGATTGTCCTTAAAATAATGTCATCATCACTTTCATTTTTATCTGCTTTCTTGAGTGGAGGAGAGTGGGTTGGTGTGCCAAAAGTGATACATAGTCCGTAGGCTGCAATATCAATGCAATTGCCTGTGTATAGTATGTTGTTAATGGAATACAAGGTTAACCACTTATTAGAACAGATTCCTGAGATATTCCTGTATAGTTTCAAGAATAAAAGTTTTAAGTTACTGACTTGGATGGATTTATGTTTAAAATGCCAGAGTCATAATATAAAACATTCTAAAGATACTTCATTTTCTTTAGGTCCTTTTTTATTTTTATATAAAATTAATTATATACTGTGCCATGGTTTGTTAGTTTCTAGTTTGTGAGCTGGGGAAAGTCAGAGGCTATGTTTACATTTATATTAATGCTTACAATATATCACAGTGCCTAACACATTGTCTGTATTCAAAAAGCATTGGATGAGTTTAATCGAATTTTTATCTTCGACCTTGTCATTCTCTCTAGTATCTCTACCTAAACATCTAATTCTCTTCCATCCAAAGACACATTGTATAACATATAGTATTCTTGAAGAGAGAGTTAGAAAATAAAAGATAGAAAAAGGACTAGGTTATTTTTTCTTTATAAGGGTTTTTACTCTTATTTATTGACAGAAATTGATTGAGATAGTTGAAATGAATAACATTCAAAATATACTTAATAAACTAGAAAATCAAAATCAAGGAGAAAAAAATAAATATTTTCACCAAAAACGTTAGATGATTCATATGACAAAATATCTAATTTAACTCTGAGCTTTGTAATAGCCAGCATAAAAAAGAAACTTGTAAATAAGGATAGTTCTTATTAATTGAAAATGGAAAGCATATCAATTTCTTACAGAAGAAAATTCTAATACTTAGGTTTTAAATTCTAAAAATAGAAAAAGGACTAGGGAAATTCTCTTGTGGGACTTAATCTGGTACCTCTGAGACAGAAATAGAATAGAAATGAAAATAGAAAATAATTCTACCAGGTTTAAGTTAATGTGAATATTTTTTATTGTCATTCTTCTTTCAAGTTGGATCCAATGATAAAATATGAGTACCCACAGGAGATGATGGAGGGCAGGTCTTTTGAATAATGTCTCCCAAAACTTCATTTCTTACACTCAGACTTAGATGAAGTGTAGCATGTGGGAAAGATTACAGGCTTTGGAATCAAAGAGATCCAGATTTGACAATCAATTAATAATAGACAACTTATTTCACTTTCCTGACCCTCAGTTTCCCCAGTAGAAATACATTTGTAAGAAATAGAAGCAAAACATAAAAACCTGACACATGCCTTGAAAAAAAACAATAATGCTGCAAAAATAAACAAATGAACAAAGAAACAAATAAATAAATAAATGAGGGACCTTGGGTTTTAGATGAGCAGGTAAAACTGTTACAATTTGTATGATGCCTGAAAAGCCTATCCGTGATTCTCATTCTCCGGAACGCTGACCTATCAATTCATAGAAGAGAGACAAAGCTAGAAGTCCCTCAGGGAACACCTGAGTTCATCTTCAGTAATTAGAAAAGTATTCATACAAGATTTCAGATTTTCACACTACAGAATTGTCTAATATCACTCTGGAAACTGTACAAAGTAGACTCTTCCAGTTATCCACATTAGCCACAGAAAAACCTCATAACGATTCCGAGCTGCTTAGCTTTTCCTTGAGCATGCCAGAATGTTAGCTGCAAATGTGTGCCCGGATTTGAACTCATGGACTAGATATATAAAGACATTTCATAGTTACTATCCTAATTTCAGAAGCATGTCTTTGTCAGAAAATGAGTTTTTCTTTACCTAGTTAACATCAAGTCAGTATTCCTGACAGTGAATTCTAGAGCTATTTGCCTCTTGGAGCCATCAAACCAGGTCATCAGACTGTGGAAAGTTAAGTCTTCCACTGTGCATGAGGTGTGAAGTTAGTTCATAAAAAAATGTCAAAATATTTCATTTAATATTATTATTTGGTCTTTTACTCATGAAATTACATTCCTTCCAGACATGAGAAGTGTGAATCACAACAAACCAAATGATATCACTGGTTTCATATAAAACCATTTTCATAAAATGTTACTTATAATCAACTCTAAATTATATCATTTTTTTATTAATACAGAGAGTTCTTCCAAAAGACCTCAGACTCTCTCTTTTATTTATGTCCAACTAAATTCAATATGGTTGATAACACTTTGTTTCAGAAAAAAAAATTACAAGACATTCAAGGAAGAGACAAACTAGGCCTTATTTTTTTACTTGTTAATATATTACTTTTGTATTTATTTTCTTATACTGGTTTTTCTGTTTGTCTTCAATGCATGGTTTAAGCTTAAATTAATCTCATTTCTAACACTTCCCCTCTAGCATCAGCACTACCCCCTTAAGAGAAAAACAACAACAACAACAAAACTTAAGTAGAGTAAATAGTTCAAATATCTCAAAAAATTTTTTCTCACTTTAATCTATGTATAAAAAAATGTGTATCATTTGCTGGTGGCTCAGCAGTCTGTGAATTATGTGTCGGTAAGCTTAATTCTGTTGCTAGTGGCAGAAACAATCATGCTTTGCATGTATGTATTACCTTTCTTCTGTGAAGCTTGCAGGGCATTATGTGTCTTGCATCACTAACCTTCATAACATCCCCATATTTATGGAGTCATTTGAAGTAAGGGCAGTATTTTAACCTAAAAGATCATGAGGTGGGCAAAATGGAGAAAGAATGAAGCTGAACACAGCTGATCTTGTTAAGGATGTATGGAAATGTCATGGGGCCAGGCTCTCATTCCTCGTCACACTATATGCACCATTTTCCATAAGCGAATCTTTCTTTCAATCTAGAGAGAGAGCCATGACTGAAAGCTGAAAAGAAAAAAGATTCAGTGACTAAGCAGCAGAGTGAAACCTCAGGGCCTCTGCGTTTTCTTTTTAATCCTGTTCCTAATTTGTGATGTGACCCCAAAAAACCTTTTACCCTCCTTAAACCTCAATTGTTTTACTTACAAAATGGTATTGTGAAAACATGTTGCTCTGCATCCTCACTCTGGCTTCCAATACTCTATCTTTTGTAATGTCCTTTGATTAATTTGTTCATCTATTCAGCAAATATATATTGAGCATCTTCCATGTTTAAGGCACTGAGACAGTCGCATTAAAAATCTCAAGAGAAAATTAAGAAATTATCTTCAGCTTAAAAAAATAAAGATATAGTTCTTACATGTATAAAAATAGCTACATAAAAAATGACTATATATTAAGTGTCACTGAATGATGCAAATGATTTACTAAACAAATTCTGAAGATTTGCTTCTCAAAGCCTGGGCTAGCAAAAAGAGACCTGAACAAAGAATAAAATTTCATCTATAGATCCAGTTCTGCCACCTACCTCTCTGTAAAATGGATGAAATAGCAGAACTCACAAGGTTGTTGTGAAAATAAAATAAAATATTGTAGGAAAAAAACATCTTGTAAATGTAAAGGTTTTTTTTTTCCTTTTTAATTATAACTAAAATGATCAGCGATGTTTCAGGTAAGTAATACTTGGAATGATCTTTGAATGACAAAGAATATTTCAATAGGTGAATAATATTCTGAGGAGAAAGAATAATATAACTAAGGCATAAAGCAGGAAACATATTAAAAGAAAACTAAGAAACCAAAAAAGTCGTAATGAGGGTATAAACACCATCAGACAGTACAAGATTGTGCAGGAAGTGAAGGAGTGAAAGATATTAAATCAGAAAAATTATGATGAAAAGATTTGTTAGTTTAAAATATTCATATGCTCAAATGGCATAATCTAAGGGAGGATGGTGGTTGATTCATAGCTAAAATGAACTCAAAATTTAACTCAGTAAAATTGAAGTGATTCAGAAAATTTGAATCCATTGTTGTATGAGTCAAATACAGAGATAAAGATAAGATTGCAAGGTTGAGAAGAAAATTCTGAACACTGTACAGAAGTCATCAAAGTACTGAGATATAGGGATGAAAATCAACAAATTGTAGAAATAAGTCAGATTAAAAACTAAGAAAAGTAAGGTTACACTGACTTGGAAGAAATAATAGAAAAGGTTGAAAATATACAAAATTCTATAGTTTGCTTACTATTGTGGTTTGTTTAGAAGTCTCCTAAAATGAAATTCTTCAGCAAGTAGCTCCAATCCACCCATTAATCTAGAAGACTTAAAAGTCAGCATGCTAGCCATGACTACAAACCATTCTCCATAGCTGAGACCTAGGACAGTGCAACTGCCAGACATACCCTTCTTCATGATCAATGACCCTCAAGACGCCTTCCCGACATTTCTTCTTTCTCCTTCTCTTATAACATGCAGTCACATATCCACTTTGATTAAGTCAGAAGTAGCTCAAACTCATGAAAAAATTAGAGTTTCCAGCCCTCAAGATCAGAACTACATACTATTTACTTGAATAGTATCTACCATGACATTGGGAACATGTACATAATTCTAAAATTTGTGTTCAATTTCCATGTGGCATAAACTTATAACAGCAATTTAAAAATATCCTAATTTATACATTCTGGGTAGATTCAGAATGTCAAGATTACTTCATTTCTATTATACAAAACATGCCTTTCATTTGACTTTCAGATTTAAAAATTATTGTCTACTGATATAGATCACTACAAATTCTGTTCTTGGGTCTAAATTAACAAAAACTAGGATAATCATGATATCTTACAATGCATAAAACATATTGAATATGTCTTTAAATCCTAGAAATAAGAGATACTTTTTTTTAGTTTATCCTCCATTTTGTTTTTTACCTTTTGACACAGTTTTTCTTTCTTCTTTTGGTAATGGGTTTGTCTTTGATGAATAAAAGTGAATATTTAATGATCAGAATGCAAGTCTTACTTCATAGATCATAGAGCAGGAAACATATTAAGAGACAACTAAGAAATCACAATTTTGAAAATCATAATGAAAGAGATGAACACCTCCAGAAGGTATAAGATGTTGCAAGAAGTGAAAGATATGAAATCAAGAAAATTATGATGAGAGAATTTGTTACTTTAAGGTATTCAAATGTTCAAAATATTGGCATAACCTAAGGAAGGATTGTGGTTGATCAATGGCTGAGACGAACTCAAGTTTTAACTCAGCAAAATTTAAGTGATTCAGGACATTTTAATCTATTGTTGTATGAGCCAAGCACATACAATTTCTTGATGACCAGTCTTATGAGTAATTCAAAATTAATTGGTTCATTTAGCTAGAGTATATGGCCATATGTTTTTCTTGTATACATTTTTTCTTATAAAAAAAAAGAAAAGAAAAATTACTTTGAAATATGTCATCTATCTATGAGTAGCTCTCCCGCAGACTTATAATGCAATGATAATTATTGTGTTCAACATGTCATTTAGAGTGCCCAGACTTCATATTTTGTTTTTATATAATCATATAAGTTTTATACCAACTATTCTTATATACTTAAATTTTAAAAAATTGCTTTTACATATTTCATTTCATTCGATCTTTATAGCATACCAGTAAATTGGGTTAGTAAATATTTATATTATCTCTATTCTCAGATGAGGAAACTGAGACTTAGTTACATAAATTACTTGCTCAAGGTTATATAGATACTAAATAGCACAGACAAAAACTTATGACCTCAAAGAGCACCATACTATATGTCTGCTTAATCCAAAATAAACACTAAAGAGAGAACATTAATAATTTTTCACTTCAAAAAACATTTAATTTTAATGCAGTACAATTAAAAATGTGATCAAGAGAGACTTCACTTTTGACATTTTTTGCCTAATATTCCCCTAGTTTGAATATTGACACCACCAAAAAAAATTTGTTTAACTTGTTAGTATTATGTTAAAATGGCAGGTAGATCAAAATGGCTCGAACTATACCATTCCCCACATAGCAACTGGGACACTCACATACTACTGGTGGGAATGTAAATGGTAAAACTTTGTTGAACAGTTTGGTAATTTCTTTAAAAATTAAACATATATTATAATATGATCCCGCCATTTCACTCTTAGGTATTTACAAAAAAAAAGAAAAGTGTTTTTTCATACATTCCATATAGCAACTTGTACATGAACATTCTTAGCAGCTTTATTTGTAATAGCCAAACACAAGAACAACCTTAATATCAACAGGAGAATGGATAAACAAATTGTGGTAAATACATGGAATGAAATATTACTCAGCAATAAAAAAATAGACTTTCAATACACACAAAACAAAGGATGACTTTCAAATAATTATGCTAAAAGAATTCAGGCAAAAAAAAAGTATATACTATATAATTCCATTTATATTAAACTCTAAAAAATAGAACCTCTCTCCAGTGAAGGGAGGTTGCGGGGCTCTGAGAAAGGGGTGAAGAGTTAAAGAAGTACAAATTAGTTGATAGATGGTCACAGGCATGGGGAGCATGGCATAGGGAATGTGGTCAGCAGTGACATAATGGATTTGTGTAGAGCCAGAGGAGTGATAGAGTAATCAGGGGGATCCTTTCATAAACTATATAAATGTCTAAATGTCTAAATGTCTAAATGTCTGTGTACTTAAAACTACTAATAAAATAAAATGCTACAAAAAAAACTTGGAAATATAATCTATAGAGACCGAAAACAGATTTGTGGTTGCCTAGGAGGCAGAGTGAAGACGGAAAAGGGTAAGACTGGGGTCATTATAACATAAAAGCATGAAAACTGTAAAGTGATGGACACGTGGTGATAATTTCACATGAGTATACATATATGTCAGACTTACCAAATTGTAGTTTATTATATTTCAGGTATACTTCAATAAACTCTTTTTAAGTGTTAAGTAAACAAGAATAGTTTAGAAGAGGGTAAATTTCCAACCTACTACATTCAGAACACTACACCCTTATTTTATTAATTATTTCCACAAAAGAAGAGTTTTTTTTATAAAAGGTATTTGTGTCATGCATTAATAAAGAAATAAATCTACATAAATTATAATAGATCCCTGAATTTGGCTAGTAGGAGACTTAATTTCACCCACTACAGGCTTTGGATTTCATCTAATATTTTATGAAACTATTGAGATTCAGAAACCAAAGTTTGTTATCACCACCTTGCAGTGATGGAAAGTGGAATGACTTTGGAATTAAATATAAATTAGTTCGAGTTCGGCTACTTACTATCTGTGTAAACCTGTGCAAATCACTTCAACTTTTTAAGCCTTCATTTCCTTATCTGTACTGTTGAGATGATTATGCAATCTTTCTTGATTGTTCTTATAAAGAGAATTTACAACTATATGGCACTGTGTACAACAATAGATAAGTGTAATAAAGGGTTATTACTATTACATACATTATGAAATTTAAAAAATACCATTGAAGACTTTGATTTTTTTTATCTCTTTTTACCCAATTGAGTCAATTATTGGTATTCACACATATACGTATAAAGTGTTCTCTATGAACATATACATATGTTCATTTGTTCAAAAATATGTATTAAACCCTCATAAAACTTTATGGAAAGCCACAAATTTTTGTCACATTTTGTATGTTCAATTTTGGAGTAGTAGCCAGTCATTTAAAATTCGAACCATTGAATTCTGATATTCACAATAAATATTATCTGGTTAAATATTCTTCTAAAATTAGTTTTTTATTTCAAGTATTGTTTAAAGGTTGATAAACTAGAATATAATACACATAATAAAAATTATGTATGTGTATTCAAAGAAGGAAATTCAAAAAAATGTTTTTTTCTTTTAATCTGGATCATTAAACAATTATTCTTGAATTGTTCTTTCTACTTCCTATTATGCCAAATTGTTCTGAAAGTATGTAACCTCTTTCAAATAAAAAAAAAATCTGAAGTAATGAATAATATATTTACTGTCTAAATTTGGCAATTTTATCTGGCACAAACGCTAGATTTAGAACCATCACTTCTAAAGGATGGTTCTCAGTCCTACTCATTCCCTGGTCACACTATATGTACCAACTTTCATAAATAAACCTGTCTTTTAACCTAAAGGGAAAACCATGACTGAAGGCTGAATAGAGGAAAGATTCAGTGACTAAGCAATAGACTGTAACTTCAGTGTTTCTGAATTTCATTCTAATTCTATTTCTAATTTGTGATGTACCCTAAGGAATTTCTCAGCCAGTTTCTGCCTCTTTTACTTGGCTTGCAAAATGGTGGCATTCACAGTTACTCTTCACCCTGACTCTGCCTGGTTTCTGAGCAAGCATTGTGTACATAATTAGCCTGTATTGGCTGTTCACAATGATGCCTAGTAGAGATCACATTTTCCCACTCAAAGCTGGACATGCAAATATGTAAATATCAAATAAACACCCTTTCAGATTGACAAACAAGTTGATCAGCATCACACCATCACTTGATTTTCATTGGAAAAGAACTGAATATTGGTTGACTCATCTTCACAACACTTTCTATATCCCACCTGGCAATAGCTATAAATTCAAAGAGCATTTCCATCAACAATTAGTACTAGCTGACCATACCCTCTCATCTTCTAAACATATGAAGATGTGAAGAAAATGAAAAGTAGCTCTTTCTCCAAGAAAATGAGATACCCTATCATGGAGGTGCAGGTCTTTATTTCACATGTTCAATGATAAACCTACCACAAAATGTTTACCAAAATTCTATTTGAAAAATTAAACAAATTAATGTAGTCCAAACTAAGGGATCTTAAATTAAAATTTTAGGATGATTTAACATGTTATATCATCCTCTTCGATTTCATGCCAAGTTCAAATTTACATATGCATTTTATCAGAAAATTGTCCCAAAACTTTAAACTTTAGTACTGAGGAATAAACATGTAGCATTACAAGAAAGTCACATAGTGCAGCTATAGCTACTGCCTGCCTGGAAATGAGTAAAATGATAGTGGTTAGAAATCAAGGCTCATCCTATAGGTATCTGGCATGTCATTCCAGTGCTGATTTGGGACAGGGTGGACAGCAACTGTGGGAGAGCCCAAAAATGACAGAGTCCTGGCAAAGGAATTGTACTTTATTGCCTTGACCAAACTAGCAGTTCATGTCTTATCCACAGCAAATACAGCCTTGATGAAAAGACAATCGACTTTAAAAATGTTTGTTCAGAAAACATATTTTTATCTTATAGATTCATTGGTTTTCATTAAGAAAGTGAGATTAGCTGGCCAAAGGTAACATATTCTTTAAGAACTTTTGGCAGAATGGTGCCATATTAACAGTCTATCTCTCATTATGGTGCATGTTAATAATTTTTCACTCATATTCTAGCCCATGGTTCCACATTTTAATTCCTGAGAGTCTCCAAATTTCTCATTGATCATCATCTGCAGATATTTGGTCTGCCCATTTGGTCTGCAAATAAAGTTCCAGGACTTTGTTAATTTACTATTTCTTCAGAAGGTTCCTAGGTATCAGTTAGAAAACATAATTTAGAAATTTCCAATTTAGAATGACATCTAGAAAGAGTCACTTATATAGGTTTTCTCTATTCCCATTAAAATATGCAGGAAAAAAGACCAAATCCCACATAACTGAAAATTGAGAGTGAATAAAACACACTTAATCAAAATTAGGGGGAAATCCATAAAATATGAAAGGAATATAGCTGTCTTGATTTTTTTAACAATCACTACTTTATCTCCATAAATACAGAATACTTTTAAAAGGTGGGGAATATTGACTATTGATTGAGTCTAATTCAGACACCCAGAATTTGTAGCACCCTGGAAACCAAGTTTAATTTCTTTACTATACAGGTTTAGAATGCTACATTTTTAATTATCTAGAAAATTATTTTATACACACACAGAAACTTCTCCTCATCCCTACTCCCCCAAACATGCAGACCACATCTATTCATAAACTATCTGGAAAGATAGACCATAGCAAGTTGCATCCTAAGATGTGTGCAAGCTGAAACCAAGTAAAATATATTTTGGAATGTGTAGTTTTTATACACTCTATTAGTTCAGGATGTTAGGATCAGATAGAAGAGGAATAGAAAGGCACCCTAATGAGACCAGAATTATACAGAGAAAATTTCTACTAGAAATTGCAAAAGAATGCCAACTTCCCTTCTGACTTCAGATCTGGAAAAAAAAATTAGCTACGATTTCCATAAACAAGAACAGGGCCAGGACTATCCTTGTTTAAAAATCTTAAGTGTAGCTAGATTTTGTTGTACTAATAAATATGTGTAAACATTCAACCTGAGTTCTCTGAAAAACATAATGTATAATAAAGAAAATACAGAGATAATTCTAAAACACTTACTTACTCATTTGTTCAACAAATATTTTTTAAACCTGTTCTATGGAATTAGCATTGTACAAGGCACAAAACATAGAAGGGAAGATAAACCAGACATGAGACATTAACACTCTGCGGTAAGTTTAAAGTTAAAAAGGCAAGATAGATATTAATTAAATTATATACACATGTACTTTAAAAACTGCTATAAATGTGAAAAGAGGTACAGAACAAATAGAAAGTTGTATTATAGTATTTGAGACAATATTTTATAAAATAGCTTGACATTCTCATGTATGTCAATATATGTAAGTACATATTATATTTCTATGTTTGTAATGTAATATAAATGTAAATTATGATGTAAAAAAAATGTGGCCTCTATGAAAAAGAAACAAGATAATGAGAGAACAAGCCAGAAAAAAAAAGGACAACATGTATGATACAGACTGACAAAAGGAAATTAAATATGTAATGACAAAATAAAAATACATACTGGAGAAAAAACAGAACTGAACCAATACTGAGAAAATGGAATCAATTAAATATAGAACAACATTTAAAAAGCCCTCCTAAATAAAGAGTATATAGATATAAAGAGGATATAAATAAAAGAGGATATAGATATATAGATATAAAAGAGGATAAAAGAGGGTATACATATATGAAAATGATAATGATTATTGTTTTGGAAAACACAGAACAGAGAGCAAATATGTGATGACTTTCTAAGAACATACCACAGAAAAAAGAACCTAAAAAATAGTCAAAAAGTGGCAAGAAGGGTGGAAGTGCATAGAATAATATAAACTGAAAAAAATCTTGTGTTAGCCAACATCATACTCAGCAGTGAAATACTGTTAGTGTTTCCCTAAGATCAGGACAAAACAAGGATGCCTGTTCTCAACACTTCTATTCAACATACTCCTGGAAATTCTAGTCAGAGCAACTGGGGAAGAAAAAGAAATAAAAAGCATTCAAATTGAAAAGAAAGAAATAAAAGTATCTCTATTCACAGATAGTATCTTCTTATATACAGAAAAACCTAATTGACACATATGTACATACAATGCAAAAAAAAATAATTAATCAAGAATTTCAGCAAAGTTTAAAGATACAAAGTCAACACGCAAAAATTAATTGTATTTATATACACTTACAACAAATATTCTGAAAAGGAAATTAAGAAAACAATTTACAATAAAGTAAAACGAAGAAAAGGCTGAGGAAGATATTTAAGCAAGGAGGTACAAGATTCATCTGCTGTAAACTAAAAACATAGCTGAAAGAAATTAAAGAAGACCTAAATGGAAAGATGTTTTATGTTCACAAGTTGGAAGATTTAATAATTACAAAATGACAATAGTAACCAAAGTGATATACAGGTTCCATGAAATCTCTCTCAAAATCCCAACAGTAATTTTTGCAGAAATGAAAAAGCCCATTCTAAAGTTCATATGGAATTTTGAGGGACCTAGAAGAGCTAAAAGAGTCTTGGAAAGAACTATGTTGGAAGACTCGTGTTTTCTTTCAAAACTTACTACAAATCTACAGCAATCCAAACTGTACAGTACTGACATAAGGAGAGATGCCCAGGCTTCCACTGCCAGGAAGGGAAATCTTCAAAATTTCTGGCTAGGAAAACTAGTCGAGACTGTGGCTGAGTGAGACAGAGCACAGCTGGAGTCGCAGACATTTCTCTTAAGGAGACTGCACACAGACTTACTGACGGACTTATTGGCTCTGAGTTCCAAGGCTGGGTGGCAGATCAAAAGGCACCAGGGACATTCAAAAAGAAATTGAGTTTTCTAACTTCAGCGTGAGGGCTGGAGGGGCAGCTTTCTCCCATTCCTGGGGTGCAGACGCAGATAAGCATCATATTTGAATCTCCAACAACCTGGCTAACATTGGTGACCCTACCCATGTAATTCCCTGAGACCCTGAGCCAACCAACTTCCTGGCCCACCCAAGCCACTCTAGTGGCTTTTCCATACAAATGACCTATCTTGGTTCCTGTTGCAGACTTTCTTAAAATCCCCAGGCTCACAAAACCCAAACAAGCAGCATCTGGCCTCAACGTGCCCCGTACCTTTTGCTGAGCAGCCCCAGCACTAGTGGCCTAGCTTCATGGCTTGGCCTCTCCAGGCACCTCTAAGACCACCATGGGTGGCGAGCATATGTGGTGTATTAGAGACTCTTGCTAGGTGGCCCCAGGCAGAGCACAGGCTGAGGCTGAACTGGAGACCCTCCTAGGAGGCCCTGGGTCTGGCACACCCTATGGCTGGCTTCCACCTGAGCTGTAGCACTATCCAAGTCTGCATCTGAGGACAGCACATCCCAAAAGAAGACTGGGCAAGCACCAGAGCCCTGCTAAAGTGAATTCTGCTCCATAGGGTCAACCCATCACAGGCTAGTCCTTACAACCAATCAGCCCGAGGGTCAATCTCAATTTGATGTGAAAATAGCAACCAAGGCTCAATTACAACAAACCACACAAGGAACACACCTGGAGCACCTGGATCAGATGACCAGGGAGACTGTGCACTGGTCCCCACAGGACACACATTACATAGAAGGGACTGGCAGGAAATATTCAGAGTGGTGAAAACCAGAAGGGATTGGCAGGAAATATTCAAAGTGGTGAAAAGCAAGGTCATACAACAAAGATTACCTGACAAAACTATCACTTAGAATCAAAGAACAGATAAAGAGCTTCCTAGACACAAAACATAACTAAAGGAGTTCATCAACACCAAACGTATTATAAAAAATGTTAGAGAAATTTCTTTAAGAGGAAGAAGAAGAAAATAAGATTAGAAATATGAGGAATAAAATGGCAATAACTACATATCTATCAATAATTACTTTAAGTATAAATGGATTAAATGCTCCAATCAAAATATAGAATGTCTGAATAGATAAGAAAACAATATACTGCCTACAAGAGACTCATTTCAGATCAAAAGACACAGACAGACTGAAAGAAAAGAGATAGTTCATGAAAATGGAAACAAACGAAAACTTAAGGTAACAATTCTTATGTCAGACAAAATAGACTTTAAAACAAAGGCTATAACAAAAGACAAAAATCACCCAGTAATTCCGCTTCTGGGTATTTTTCCGAAGAAATCCAAAATAGTACTTTGAAAGGACATGTGAATTTATATGTTCACTGCAGCATTACTTACAATAACCAAGATATGGAGGCAACCTAGGTATCCACCAATAGAATATGGATAAAAAAGAAGTGGTACATACATACAATGGAATATTACCATAAAAAAAGAATAACATCTTGCCCTCTACAACAACTTGAATGGACATAAAGAATATTGTGCTGAGTGGGATAAGTCAAAGAAAGACAAATGCCATATGATTTCAGTCTCATGTGGAATCTAAAGAACAAAATAAACAAAACAGAAAAACTCATACAGAGAACAGAGAACATTTTGAGGGTTGCCAGATGGGAGGGAATTTAGGAGGGTGGATAAAAAGGGAGAAGGGATTAAGAAGTACAAATTGATAGTTACAAAATAGTCATGGAGATGTAGAGTACAGCATAGGGAAGATAGTCAATAATATTGTAATAACTACCTATAGTGTAAGATGGGTACTAGATTTATCAGGGTGATCACTTCATAAGTTATATAAATGTCTAATCACCATGTAATACACCTAAAACTAATATAATATTATATGCCAACTATAATTTAAAATTTTAAAAATTAATTAAAAGGAAAAAGAGAGAAAGCATAAAATAGCATGCTGAAAATAAGATCCCACATATGTTAGGAAAATAATGATTTAAATAATCATATTGAAATATTTTATTTATGTTAATTGATAATAAAATTGCATAGGCTTATTGCAAGAGTAAAGTTATATCCAGTATAAAATATTTTTAACTAGGTAAAGAATCTGCTTATAAATAATTATTGTTTTACTTCTACAATTTGCTTGATGGGTTGAATAACACATTCTTGGAATACTTCACTAAAGCATACAGGCTACTTTTTTTCAGTGCTATTATAGATGAAAACATGTCGCAATAAATTATTTCATAAAAGTATTTTATAAAAACTAAATATTAACCATCTTTTGTGCTAAAAAAAGCTAAAGAGTCTGAGGTTTTTTTAAATGTGCAAAAGACTAGGATACACCTTTCTCATAAGAAGATAAACAAACAGTAAATAAAAACATTAAAAATGTTCAACATGATTAGTCATTAGGAAAATGCAAATCAAAACCACAATGAATGCCACTTCACTCCCATTAGGATAACTATTATCAATAAATCAAAAAAATATTCCTTTAATCCTCATTTTGTTTCCAAAGGGTTCCTTCATTCTCTTGCCTGATTGTGCCTGAAGACTTCTTTTGACTGCAGCTCTCTCAAGCAGTGGCTATTTTTTTCTCATGCTCTTCACTTGGCTAGAGCTGGAGTACATGTCTAATTTTTTGCTGCTCATCTCTACTTTCAAACCATTCTCCTTTTCTCACTCCTAACTAAAATCCCACAGCTAGTTGTGGGTCATCTGTCAAGCCCAACTATTCCTCACTCTTCTTTTATAATTGCTGAGTCATGGACACTCTCTACAATACACCCATCACAAATCTTATGGTTTCACTATTCAATGAGATGAGATTTCTCACGCCCTCGCCTCTCTTTCTTGATCTCATCTTCTCCAATGATCTTGAAATCTACCTTATTTTGGATCACACTCTAGATCTGCACTATGTAATTCAGTAAGTACTAGCTATGTGTGCTGTTGAGCACTTAAAATGTGGTCAGTTTGACTAAGCAACTGAATTTTAAATCTTATTTAACTTTAATTAACTTAAATGTATTTTTTATATGTTATTTAGTTGTTGAAAAACCTTTCAAGAATTTTGGATTAACTTTAATAATGTAAATTTACTTTTTTTAATTGTATAAGTTCTGAAATATAAATACCTATCAAATGTTTCTGATTAAAATTTTACTTTCTAATTGAAATGTCCTATAAATATAAGACATAGACCAGATTCCAAAAATTTAGGATGAGAAAAAGGAATGTAATATATTTTATTAATAAGTTTTACTGATTACGTAGGTGGCTTGCATTGTAGTATTGTATTTCTGTTACCCTAGACTTTGTCATTACCAATAATTACATACCAATATTAATCTCAAAGTTCCTACTCCTTGATCACAAACTATCTTTCTAACTGGTACCCCAAATTCAATCATTATTCAATCCATCAGGAACAATTAATTTATTGATCCTACCACCTTTTTCCATGTCATTAGTTTTCTTTTATTCAACTTAGACTCTATGCTCCATTGTTATAATTTGTAAATAAATGAACAAAAACTTAACAGAAAACACATAGAGCAATAAAATGCTTCTCTAGTTTTCATTATGTTCTGTTTTTCATTATCTTATTTGAATCTCTCAACAGTACCATAAAGTAATTACTAATTTTTTTCTAATTTAATTGATGAGGAAACAGACTGTGAGTTTTACTTGCCCAATATCCTAGAGCTGGTAAGTGGCAGAGCTGGGATGCTAACAAGGGTCTGTGGGACTGCAGAGATGTTTTTATTCATACCTTCCAGTTCCTTTCATGTGCTACTACACCACGGTGTGAAAGGGAAATAAGTGATAAGCTTGTTTCTTTCAGGGGCCTCTAAGTCTTTTATCTTCTGCCTGAATTTGGTCCACTCTTTTGATCCTCATCTCTTCTCTCTGAATCTGACAGCTGATCTTATATATGATTCAAAACTATGCTTAGATCTCTTCACAGCTTATTCTCCATAATCTATTCCCATCAGTAATTCATTTATTTATCCATTTAACAAATTTATTGAGGATCTTCCCTATACCGGGCTCTGCTGTAGGTGCTAGTAATACAGTTATGAACTAAACCAGAGGTCAGCAAACTGTCTATAAAAGGTCAGATAGTAAATATTTTAGACTTTGTGAGCAAAGTGGCAAAATCAGGGATGTAAGTACTTACATAACAAAAGAGAAAATAAATTTCTATAATTTTTATTGATAAAATTAAAAATATAATAATAAAAATTGAGTATAATTTTCTTGTAATACAGGTCTATTAATAAGAATTAAATAATTATTTTACTAGGGAGGATAATATTTTGCTTAAACTAGGGTCAAAGTTAGCATTTATATAATCAAATTGATTGTAAGTATTCATTTTTACATTCTAAGCTTGCAAGCCATACAAAAATGGTAGTCCAGATGTGGTCCATGGGCTACAGTGTGCCAACCACTGAACCAAACAGAAGAAAATTCTTTTTCAGTTGAGACATAGGCTCTGATGGAGGGTTGAGAGATATAGGCAATGAACAAATATATGTCAGACAGTGATAAATACAATAAAGAAAAATAATGTAGGTAGAAAGGAATAAATAATGACCAATGAATGGTAGTAGTAATGATTTTTAAAAGAAATGATATAAAATTGTCAGATGAGCCTTCTCTGACCAAAACAGAGACCTGAAGAAAGCAAGTTAGTAAGCCAAGGGGGAAAGTGGGGCAAGAAGTTCCAAGCTGAGAAAATTTGATGAAGTTTCCTGAGCAAATGTGGATATAAGCAGTGGATTGAAGTGAACAAGGAGTAGTGGTGGGAAATAAAGAGAGGTAGAGCTTTCAGTTATACAGGTCCTTATCTAGCCATAATGAAATGTGAAATCATTAAAAGGAAGAGAAGGGATAGGTGCCTAAAACCTAAAACATAAATGAGACAGGACACAGGTTAATCTCTACTCTCAATAAATGTGTTTGTGCTTAGAAGTAGACATTCAGCAGTTTTGAATTCACTCATATCCTACCTTTTTATTCATTTTTACTGAATAAACCAGTGAGTATTTGGTGTGTATAAGCTCTAATAAACTTAAGGATAATATTTTATTATTTAAATGAATTCAACAAAAATATACAGAAAACTGTAATATGTCTAGAAATTTTCTAATTACTGTGGAAGAAATGACAAGGAAGGCCTTATAATCATATTAGAGAGTCAGGAGATGCATGGACCGGTAAACAAAACCCTATTCTGGGAAATCTCCTATCATGTGCAGTTTTTAAGGTAGTGACCCACTCCACCATGGAAATCTAGGAAAACAGAACGCCTTCTTTCTACCCCTGTTCTGCCAATGATTGAGCACTTGACTTAGAGTTCCCAATCAAAAATACAGCCTCATACTTGGGATTTCAAATCCCAAGCAAATGATTTGAAAATGTAGACAGTATTAGAGTTCAAATTTCCCTGCAGAGCGTGGAGAGATTATGGCAAGGACTGTTCTTCCAGTTTAATGTTTGCTATGGTGTAAGCTGCCTAACCTTGTCTTTTGTTCATTTTCCAGCCTAGTCTTTAGTGTTTTTATGAGTCCGTGAATCCTCATTTTTATCCAGATAGCTAGAGCCAATCCATATTGCTGATGACCAAGAAGTCTATAATACCAATAGAGAAGGCAGGACAACTTGTGGCATGCACATAACTAATACTATGACAAGTACAATAATCACAAGAAACGATCATCGTTAACACAACATTATGAATATACCTAACAATACTGAACTGTACACTTTAAAAAAGGTTATAATAGAACATTTTATGTTGAAACTGGATAAAGAGGTCAAGTGGAAACTTTTGGTTTCAATGCTATAAACATGTGTCAAAACATCAAAATGTGTATTTTAAATATATGCAACTTATTTTAAGTCAAGTATGCCTCATTTAATCTGTTTTTAAAACAAATATTAAAAACTTGTCGCTTCCTAATCATTTTATGCTTAAATATATATTGTGAAATGTATGCTTGACAAAGAATTCATTGAGGAAATAAAATTTATGCTGACCCTTGAAAGTTAGATCTAAATTAAATGAGTCCAGAAAAAAAAATAGAAAATTTCAAATATAATATTACCAGGTAAGGATGGAGGTATGACTGTACATAGTAGCTATTGAGAGTGCAATAAAAGAATCATGTTAAGGACTCATGAGGACAAAGACATTAAATGGTTATGGAAATGTTAGGTTTTGGAAACTGAATGTCAAAAGAAGGATTAGAGACTTGAACATCTGTGCAAGGAAAAAGAGGACTGTGAATATCCTGAATATGAAATTTTAAAACTAATGAACTACATCTGCTATTACTTAAGCTTTTAATGGTTATTTAATTTGTGCATTCTATGTATCATTTTTTCCTATGGCTTAGCCTATAAATTGTTTTGTTAAAAATCTTTTCCCAAATCCTTATAATGTGCATTTGTGTGCTACAAAGGCTAGAAAGTTAATAATTAATTTCTCATATTCTGTTGCAGTTAGCTTTCCAGACAGTATGTTCTACCGTCAGATATGTTCATGAAGACTAGAATTTGGACCTGGAGTAAATGGGAGTGAAGTGACATGAGTGAAGTGACATCCATTTTGCTAGTGGAAATTAGAGCAGAGACAGCATGGAGCTTCTCAGGTAAACATGATCATGACAACATCCGCAACTCTCTTATCAGCCCAGTTCAGGAGTGAGCCTCACAGATGTACCTGGGAATTCAACCTAGAGTCTGTTTCTTAAGCCCTTTTAACTATTCACCCAGCCATTTAATACCCTCCAATAAATCTTGTTCTGCTGGCACTAGCTCACTGGGTTTTCTTCTCTGAAATTAACCCTAACAAATATTTGGAAAATATTTTCACCAGTTTGAAAAAAAATGTATCATGTAATAAATAGTTTGTTAATGAATAACATGCATAGGTACAAAAACACAATAACATACTTCTTTCTTTTCAAATTTGTGAAATACTAAAATTCACCACATTATCCTCACACCCAATGTCTTTTTGTGCTCCTAATGAAAGAGATATACTATTTATCTAAATTTTATTCAGTTTAAGATATCCGTGTTAAGAGAGTGTGATGTGTCTTTTTGGTGTTACTAAAATAATTCTCTTGATTACTTAGGAAAGTATAAAGTAATTAATTCTGATCAGGAAATATTTATTTGACAGGGGTGAATTATGATTTTATTCAAGATACTCTTTAATATATTATACTAAAATTAACTAATATAATGAATCTAAACTTTACCAAGAAAATTCTATGATGCTATAATATTATGAGGATTTTTTGTTACATAGCCTATTTGCAAAGTTTACTCAGGGACTAAAAGTTCTTTTTCCCATAGGAAAGGTAAAACAAATCCCTAGATAATATAGTGACAAAATTATTATTTGATTTATGAAAAAGTAAGTTGTTTACAAAAAAAGTCAGTGATTGAAAAGTAAAATAGTAAATCTACCTGGCTATAGTCATTTTTAAAAGGTAAAGAATTTTGTGCATGTATGTGATCAATATCTGAAAGCTACTGTTTTATTCTCTAATTTATGGTAGATATTGGGTACGTGGTTATGCTGGTTTTCACTCCACAATTAAAAAAGCATAGAAAGTGATTTTAGCATGGTTTTGCTCTTAGCAGAAGATTATAAGCATTTTTAAAAGAAGTGATGAAGTTGAGCATTAACAAACTACATTTCAGATTTATCAAACTACATTCTATATCACGTGTGCATATACTGCTTGTGACTATATTAGATAGTCTTCATGACCACATGTCCCCATTTTTTACTTGTTTAAATTAGTAATGAAACAAATGCTAGTAAAGTCATACTAATATTTCTCTGTGCATTGTCATGTTGATCATTAAGTACTTAACACATATTTCTATTGATTTTTAATATTAAATATCTTATTTTGCTTTTTATAATTTTGTTTTTTAGCAAATACAACAACAGATGTTAAAGATATGAAACTTTAAAAAATTGAAATTTGCAAACAGAAATAAGTAAAAGAAAAGTAATTTTGTCCAAGTATTTATGAGGTACCTGCCATGTACATTACATTGACTTTGATTCTATGGCTACAGAAAAAAGGTTCACCTGGCCAGTACTACAGAGAATGATAGAGGAAGAGAAAAAAATATTACTTCTAAATCTGAAACACACTCCAGGTCCATCTGATTGTAGTTGAATTTTTCACACAAGGATCTATGCTCCTGAGCCTCAGGGCTGCTTGCAAATACCCTCAAGGAAGAAGGACAATGTGCCAACATTTTGACTCTAGATACCTAACTTTATGAACCTCTTCTTATAAAATCCTTTTTTTTATTCTGAACGTGAGTTTGCTTCATGGAATTTATGCTCAAATGCAATTTGGAGTTCTTAAAAACATAATCTCCTTAACTTAAACATTTTGCATTTGCATGAGACACCAGGGAATATGAAATGATGCACTAATTGAAACATGACTTAATAAGCAGTCCATGAAACCAGGAGAGCCCCTGAACTGTAATCCCAGCTTGGATACCACTTGCTGTGTTTCTTTGGTTTAATTGAATAATACACCAGAATATTAGTTTCCCATTTGTTGCAAGAAATAAACAATGAAGGTACCAGTCACTGAAAAATTGAATAAATTAGTTAATTTTTTGCCATTTTGTTAGGATGAACTGTATAGGTAAAGTCATGTTTGCTGAAAATAAGGCTTACTCACTAAAAAGCCTCTTTTACAGTGGAAAAGTCTACCAAAATACATAGATTAAGTTTTGATTGTTGGTTATTAATTTATAAACTTTGGCTGTTGGTATATTTATTTAACTGAGTAATATGTTAATTGGTAGTTCAACAAATTAAAATGTATGAGCCATTAAGAACAAGGCAGATCTATTCTTAGTACTGATAGGAAAAATCTCCAAATGTATCACTAAATGAAAACTGTAGAGGTACA
Organism: Macroglossus sobrinus; assembly: GCA_004027375.1. Classification (NCBI taxonomy): domain Eukaryota; kingdom Metazoa; phylum Chordata; class Mammalia; order Chiroptera; family Pteropodidae; genus Macroglossus; species Macroglossus sobrinus. The sequence continues at coordinate 37,940 of PVKZ01005703.1, forward strand.
ATGTAAAGTGTAGATTATTCTATGAGTTGTACTTAAAGAGATGAGAGAGAAATAGATTCTGATCTAGCCATAAAGTGATAAGATTTTTTGAGAGCTTACAATCATGTTTATTTCAACCTCATAAATGTAGAACCTGTCTCAATGTCTTATTCAAATTAGATGCTAGATAAGTGCATATGTATACTATGACTAACAGCACTAGGATATCATTTAGACATTCCACAAATAAAGTAAAAATTGTTGTACTTAAAATTTATAAATATTTAATATGCTCTTTTTTAACAAGTTCTGAAATTGTAAGCCAACAAAATAGTGAACCAATAAGGAAAAAATTAAGTAAATTGCATTTTAACCACTTGCTAAAATACTATATAACTATTAAAAAGTGGTTTTAAAGACTACATAGTAATAAATAAAAATATTAATGGTAGGAAGTTAAATGAAAATGAAGTATCTATTAAAACTTAACATGTGTAAACCCTATAACCCAACAATTCCAGTCCAAGATATATAGCCAACAAAAATGTATATATACATATTAACTAAAAGGGACAAGAATTTTCATAGCAACATTATTTGTAATCACTAAACTATTTACTTATTTACTCTGCTATTAATAGACAAGAGAAATGTTCTTTGGCACCAGCACATTTTTTTACAGTAATAAATTTCATAAGAGATTTGTTATTGCTAACCTTCAAAGAACAAAATAAGGAATTAGAAAACATTTCAATTGGGATTCACATAGAATAATAATAGCAGCAGTTTAAAAAGTCTTAATAGTATTATAATTTCTAAAAATTGCTATACAAGTGAATGTCACAGTTCACTGAGTACCCATTTGACCAGCTGTGACGGGCTGCACCTCTGATGTCTGCAAGTGGAAGCAGCAACATGCCAACACAAAAGGCAGTCTTTTCCCAGCAATTCGGCCACAGGTCTCTGCTACACTCTGGGAAACAACACTTCAATGAGAGAGCAGCCTTTAGCTTCAGACATTAGTCGAGCCACCAGGAGCCAGGAGCTGTCAGCAATAGCAGAGAAAAGTGAGGTGGAAAACCCTGGCTAGAGACAGTGCTGGCAGGAGAGGGAGAAAGATGACTGTAGGAACAGCAGGAGCCAGAGATGGCAGTAGGAGCCACAGGAAGAGATGCTGTGAACTGTTCACTTGGTATAATGACTGCCCCAAGGTGACTGCATAAAAGTAACAAATCATGACATCTCATTATATGCTGGCTTTAGTGTCAGCCCTCAGTCAGCATGACTGACTGACACAAGCTAAAAATAAATCCAAAAAAAAAAAAATCTCAATTCCCTTGGTCTCTGATACCTCAGAGTGGTAACTCCTTATGGAATGGCAGCTGCGGTCTTTGACAGTCTCAATTACTTCAAATAATAAAGTGTCACTTAACAACTAGTTTAAATAGTTTGAAGATTCTGGCAGTAACTACTTCAAAATAAAAATCCTGCCTTATGTTTTGTGGTTTTTTTTATCTTATCTCAATACAGCAACTAGTACAGAGTAGACCAGCTAAAAGGCTAACCCCACAAACACTAGCAGAGGACATTTGGAAGCTCCCAAATGGCAGATACCCAAGCAGTTTGTTTCTCCCATCAGAAAGCAAGAGCTTCTTTCTGGCTTCTCCCTGGAAAACAATTGGTAAAAGGCAACTATATGCCTGTTGTGTCCAAAACAGCATCTGTTCTTTCTATATGAATATTATAATTCTTCAATTATTTCACAGAAAGCTGTCCTGACCTCTCACTTCACATACAATAAAGCCCAGCTTGGGAACCTAGATCAGTCATAGAACACAGGTTGCTATATTTCATGTTCAGGGAGTGAAATGCGAAGAAACTGCACATTTAAACTCAACTGATGTTAAAGAATTTGTTTGTACAAGCATTAAACATATTATGAGATTTAAATCACTTTTGGAAATCACCTAACATGAGAGAATTCTATAAAATAATATATTCCTTTAAAGAAAGGTTTTTAGAATTATATATTAATAATCCATAAGAATTTTTCAGTGTCTTTTTATTCTTCCATTTAACAAAAATAGCTCAAGACCTATTAGTTACAAGAAAATGTCCTAGTACTAAAGTAGATTTAAAAAATAAACAGGAAATAATCAAAGTCTTTATGAGTTTATAATCCAATAGGGAAATTGACACACATGATAATGACAATTCAAAGGAATATGTGATTGTATTATTGAATGACTTCTATGAGCTCGACACTATAACAGGTGCCAACTATACACCAATATTCTGGATTCTGGGAGTTCATAGTGTAATAGAAAGGGCAGATATACAAGCTAACAAGTTAAAACAAACAAAAAAAGCTGGTAAAGCTAAAGCACTATAAAAGCACAGTAGAAGAAATTGCTAATTGAGCCAGCCAAGGAAATCAGAAGGAATTCTGATTTCACTTCCCTCTGGAACTTGGATTTGGATTTCAAAGGTTGGGTAAAATTTCACCAGAGAAAGAATGGAGTTGATTACAGAGAGGATATTCCCAGCGAAATGAACAGTAGACACAAATAAGATACACATATGAGAAATTGCAGTGATGATAGACACAATTTCTGCCTTTTGTCCTGACATAATTTAATAGCATCCCCTTTCACTCTTTTTTTTCCCTTTCACTCTTAAAAGTGCTGTCTTTTAGACAATACAGTATATGGTCAACCTAATGAAAAAGCACATCATAGTTTAGAATTATTGGAACCTTAGCCATATTAGAGAGGATAAATAATAATAAACTATATTTTTAACTATAATAAATAAATAAATAAATAAACAAACTATATTTTAACTATATTTTTTCTTCCTTAGACAATGGAAATACATTAGAAAGTTTAATTAGGGATGTTAATTAGAGAATATGTGTATTTTAAAGATAAGACCAGTTGGCCACTTAGAGACTTAATTGGCATATATGGCGTGAATATAGAGTCTAATATTATAAGACTGAACTAAGATATTAAAAATCTAGGTTCTGATAAATCCAATAGGACCTTAAAAGACTGATCAACAAAGGAAGACACCCAGGATAGTCTTTTTTCTCATTCTCCATTAGAACTGTTTCTAAATCTTCACTGTGTCCTTCAAGCCTCCAGTCATGTGTGCCAGACCAGGTGTGAGTCTAGGGAACATGTCCAGGAAACCTTCTGTTTTTTTATTTTTTATCTCTCTCTTGTATCTCCCCTCATCTGCATAAATTTATGAATAAACCCATTTCTCCATCTAAAAAAAAAAAAGCTTTCCCTCTATGGTTTTTAATAATTTCTTTCATGCCTGTCATCACCACGTGTCTTGTAGGAGTAGTTTATCTCACTATCCCCAGCCCTCTACTGTTCCAGCTCTTAAGCGAATAAAGACAACCACAATGATAATTAACATGAATTGATCATTTACTAGGTTCCAGGTAAATACCTTACATGCTCTGTCTTATCAATCTTCTCACCAAAAAGTCATAGAGTAGATGTTAATACTATTCCTTTTTTACTGATAAGCAGATTTAGTGAAGATGAGTAATTAAGCCTCAAAAAATGAGGCTCAGAGAGGAAATCCAAAAAGAGCTATTCTCTGGGGAACATGGCTCTTTTCCCCTGAGCTCCAGACACATCTTTTGAATCTTCTACATGAGATTTCTACCTGAATAACCTGCCAAAAAACCAAACTCTACATGCATGAAACTGAACTTATACTTAATAGTAACACCCCAAAAAACCAGTAATCTACACTAGATACTTGAGAGTAAATCTTGATTCTTCTTTCTCCACCTGCCCTTCATCCTCAAATTCCACTATCAACTGTTCACCATATCCCATGAGATGTACCTCAAAAATCTTTCTCCTATTCATGTCTTTTTCCCCCAACACTGCCCAAATCCAGCCCCATGTTATGTCTTAACTATAACATTATAATAGTCACAGATGCCAATTCCTCAACTTCTCCATTTCTCCTCAGCACATCAATTAGAGCCATCTTTACTAAACAAATGGCTATATCTACAGATTTCCTACACAGCTCTGATCATTCCCATGTCTAAAACTTTTATGGGCTCAAAGCTTAGCTCAAATGTCAGTTCCTTTTTGAAATCATCTGATTATGCTCCCTGCCCAAAGGGTAGTCATCACTAACTTCAGAGTTTTCACATTTAGTACATGTGCTAGGGTAGCATTTATAGTGTATATTGTGTTTCTTCCCTCTCAATTCAGATTGTGCATGCGTTGATGGTAAGGATCTAGACTTAATCACCTTTGCATACTCAGCATCAAGCATAGTGCTTAGCATCCATGTTAAATAAAAGTTCACCTAAATTATCAATTTAGAAATGACTAGATGATAACCATACAGTATCATGTCTATATGCTGAAACAAGAGCTAATTGCATTTTTTTCAAATATAAGCACATTCATGAAACATTATGCTATAAAAAACTCACTAGAAGGAAAATAGTAGTGAGAAACAGTGCTAGTATTTCTAGTATGAAGAAGAAAATGACATAAAAATGTTGCTAACAAAGCAATTTTTCAGAGCAGGCCTGTATTCTGAAAGGTGTAGAGGTCAGATAACTAGCAGATTAACTTCTCTACACACTCTTGTTTTGAAGACTTATCCGAGCATCTCTAAAGTTTCTACTTCCCTTCTCTCTTTGCTTTATCTTTCACGCCCCTATCATTGAGAATGTTAATAGCCTTAAAGGAAATCAATATCCAGTCACCCAAGGAAATCAATATTCAGTCACCAGACTCACACGTAGTACAGCACTGGTCTGACAAGAAAATTGTTACAGGGAACAGCTGCAAACCCGTCCCGGGGATATCAGCTGCTATGCAAAAGGGCAGAATGTGGCCTTAAGATAAAACTGAATGCAAAGTCAGATTAATTTAGTTTATATTTTATTTATAAGTCAATGAATTAATAACCAAGGATTTTTCATGGGCAGTTTTTACTCAGTAGAGTACCTTTGATTGCATTAGTATTTTGGACAGAAATCCAAAAATCCATTACCTTAAATTGGCAATATTAATCCAAATTAGTGAGTAGGTAAATGAGTAATGTCACACTACCTTATACAGACTAAATCTTATCCATGGCAAGTTTTGATTTGATGGAATTTTCTTATAATAAAATTATATTAAAAATATAGGACTTATTGGTCCATTTGTTTCTGATCTAAATCAATATCTTTAAGGTGTTTTTTTTTTAACTTATCTCTAAGTGAGAGTCTACTTACGTTCAAGAATGATAAAGAAAATGAAAATAAACATTATTTATTTATCAGGAAATTCAGGTATACTCAATGTGGTTCTTTATTTCCCAAAAGACATAACTATCACTGCTAATAAATTCGAAGTCTCTTTGAGCAGCCCCAAACCTTTAATTCTGGTTTAATGTGTACATATGTAGATTTTTCTTTTGCAATTATTGTCGTATCATTTATATGCAAAAATAAATGGTGAGCCCTTTATATTTATATCATAATGTTAACATTATTATTCTACAACATATTCTGACTTAATCTTGTCTGAAGTTAAGAAAAGACAGCCTAGGGTCAAATCTCAACTCTGCCCCTTTATCACCTGTGTAACCTCAAGCAAGTTACTTAACCTTCTTTCTGCTTCAGTTTTCTCATTTGAAAGGTGAGAATAATATTATCTCCCTCATAGGATTTAGTAAAGCTTAAATGCAAATCCTTTAGAACAGTGCTTGATTCATAGCATAAACTCTGTATGTGTTGGCTTATTAGTGTTCTAAAATGCTATTATCTCCTATCCTTTTTAATTTCTAAATGTTATTGCAAATTCTGGGATCCCTGGGGATCTTCTCTATTTCATGACTTTAAATATCATTTACATACTGACAGCTCTCAAATTTATGTCTCTGGGCTAGACCTTACCACTAAGCTCACATATAAAACTCCCTACTCCACGTCTCTAAGAGGATTCTAATAGATGTCAGAGCTACCATCTCAAACCCATACTCCTGACCTTCCTTCCACCAATCCAGCCACTGCTCTCACTTTCCTTCTTGCTGATCAGGCAAAAGCCCTGGAAATCCTCTTGGACTTCTATCTCTCTCACCCCTATCCTATCTGTTCAGAAAATCTGGTGGCCCTGTCTTCCATATACATACATCTAACATCCAGACTCTCCTTAGCACATCCATCATCCAGCTCTAGTCACAACTACAGTACTCTTCATCTAGATTATTATTAAATAGCCACCAAATTGATTTCCCTGCTTCAATCCCTACCCTTTTCAGTATATTCTACACACACTATCAGCAAGATTCTGTTAAAACATAAAGCAAACTATCATTCTTCTACTTAAAATCTTGCTATGGCTGTCTCTCCCTCATTCAGAGCCAAAGTAAATGTCCTCGCAACAACTACAAGCTCTATCTACAAAAGCCCCCCACTTCTGACCTCGTCTCCTACTAGTTTTTCCTTACTCACTCTTTTCCAGTTACATGGACTCCTTGCTATTCCATACACTTTCAGGCATTTTGTACTTATCAGAACCCTAACTAGTTGCAATTCTCTCAAATATCCACATGGTTCTCTCCCTCACATCCTTCAGGTATTTGTTAAATGTGACTTTCTTATTGAGGTCTCTCTGATTATATTATTTAAAATTACAAACCATCTTTCCCATATCCCCACTCTGATCCTGCACTTTATAACTCATTATCTGTTTTTTTATATTCCTTAAGTCACAATCTTTTCCAATACTTTATTTTTTTACAATTCTGTTTCTTGCCTCTGTCCGCCTACTATAATGTGAGCTCCATTAAGGCAGACATTTTTGTCTGTTTTGCTTAATGCTTTAACTCCGGTGTCTAGAATAGTGCCTGGCACATGATAGCTAAATATCATAAATATTATTTTTGATATTTTGATATCATAAATATCATTTATGATAGCTAAATATCATAAATAGAGATTTGTGACTTTATTCAGGCCTGGAAACCTTATCGCGTGTTTTATCTCCATTGAGCAACGGTGTCTTGCTTATTTAATGTTGTAATCAATCTCTTAAGTTTTTTTCTTCATGTGATAATACCTATAAGAATACTTTTTACTTTAATGCATGAAGATATTATAAGCAATCATGGCTTATAAGTATTTGGTATTTGCCTTCATATAAAAAGTTCTTTACAAAATGTTCACAGTAGAACCGAAGCTTATACTATTTAGGAAAATTTAAAAAAATTTGTGTACAATGATGTATCTTTAATAAAGATACTACAAGAAAATTTATGCCATATTTTAAATAAGTTTGAACAATTTGATGATATTTAATATTATAGTCTACATATTGCATAGGAATTGATGAATGCCCACATTGTACACATATTTGTAAAGTATGGATTAAACCTTATACAATACTAGAATTCAGTTTGTCTTAAAATTAAAGTCAATAATGTAAAAACTTTCTGGTAAAATCTATTACTCACCAGAAGACATAACTATGTAACTGAATTAAAACATTGCTTGATCTGTTAATTTTAATGTACATGTGGTACATATACAATACTTTGTTGAATAAAAAAAAATATTATTTAAGTTTTGAGAAAGCATGTAAATACATTTTTGTCACAATAAAAGCTTGACAGTAGTGACATTATATTTCCATACCATAAGAAATAATGACTGTGGTAGCCTATGACTTTCTGGAAAGCTGACGTATTTTGAGAACTATTTTTCTGAAATATAATAAATGATTTTGAATTAAGTCAAGAAAATAATATTCGATAGTATGTTACCAATCAATTGCCTGAAATCTATAAACCATAGAAGTCCCCAAAAGTTTCTTAGTGTCAACTTCAGCTGTTTAAGGCAAAGCACATGAAACAGTGATCAAATATTTCAACTTTAAAGTTTTCAAAAATTTTCTTAACTATATTATAAAAAAAAATTGTTTAAAGTAAACTTTTCTTATTACAATCTACTGTTAATTACAGATTACTTTTATTCACTATCTCAAAATACTTAGGAAAAAGTATGAAAGCTATTTAAGACCTAATTAATTTATTTTATGTAACTTTATTTTTTATGCTATTAATGTTCTTTCGCTTAACTTTCTACTGTAAAAAAAGTAAATCCGTATTAAAACACTAGGTTGTTTTGCAAACAGAAAATTGCTCAGTTGTCACCTTAGACAGGGGTATCAAAGTAAATTTTTTACATTTATTTTCTATAAAACAGAAACTTACAAAACAGGGACTTTTATTCAAATTCACTATTGCTGAATTGCAAAATGTTGTCTTTGTCCTTATGATCATGACAGAAAACTTTATCTGCATTCAAATTTCCTACTGGTTTGTGGTATTTCAATAATAAAACAGCAGGATTGAAGGCTCATAATGAGAAATCTGACTAATTACCTGTTAGATGATAGATGGTTGTAACTAGGCAGTGCCAGTCACTGAAAACAAAACACTTTGAGATATCAATCAGCTTCCTGACAAATCCAATTTCCATCACATTTGGTGGACAATAAATGGGAATTTTACCTCTACATCTACATAGTGCAGAGTTTTAACTTTAAAATATGCATAATGATATTTTAATAAATTACAGATTTTAAAAATAAATTAAATACCTGACATATTCATATTTCAATCTCATAGCTTTTAAACAGATAGATGGTAGAAATAATTAACAATTTGTATTGTATTCCAGAAATTGAAGAGAGCAAGGTGTATTTAACAGTAGTTTTCTTATTTTCTTTCAGCATTTACATTTAATTCAAATTATTCACAACAACTTTAATAATTGTGTTCATTCTCTTCATTTTTTTCTAATTTTGTAGTAAATTAGTTTGATGTACATTCTACATGAGATTCAAAAAGGAGAATACCCAGTTAATACTACCACATACTAGCTAGCATGTGGACAGAGTTAAAGCAAAGAGAGATCAAAGCATGAAAATTGAACATAGACCCAGAAAAATATCTTTTTCCCCTATAAGGAGTGATTACATTTGGAATGTATGGTTTTTCCTAATAACTAATAACCTTCAATATCTTATTCTATGACAAAAGCAAGAAAATTAAAAGTGGCAGAGAAATGGAGACAGTAAAAGAGATTGTTTGCTTCTTATTAAATGAAGAAAAAAAAATTAGGCAAAGATTGAAAAGATTGATAGTGCATAGTCTGAAACCAGGCACATCAAAGGCACTTTTTATTAGTGGGAGGGTAAGTTAATGCAACTTCACTGAAGGACAATTTAGCAATAACTATCAAAATGTAAATGTTTAGACACAGCAATTCACTTTGTGAATGTTTTCAATAACTATTCTCACATATATTTTTAAATGTTCACTGTAATATCACCTTTAATAACAAAAAAAAAGCAATATTTTTTAACTAAAAATAACATAAGGTATCTCCACAGAAGACTGGTTCAATAAAGTATGTATACCCATATGATAGAACACTATGCAGTGTTTAAAAAGAATGAGATGGATCTTTATGTGCTGTTTTGGAACAATACTTAGGGCATATTTAAGTAAAATAATACAGATACATCTGAGCTTTTTTAAATGATATGAATTAAAGAGTATAAATATAAACACATGCTTAATCATGAATAAAAAATTTATAAAAAAAATATGTAAGAAAATTATAACTGTGGCTGCCTTTGGGAAAGGTGTATAAGAGACCTGAGATAGAGGTACTACTTATTTTCTCTCCAGGACATACCCTTTAAAATTGTTTAAATTTATCACGTTTTTATCTCCTGCTCAATAATAATTAAACAAATAATAATTAAACAAATGAAGAAATGAAAGAGAAAGAAAGAGAGA
>PVKZ01005704.1:0-47756 GCA_004027375.1 Macroglossus sobrinus
GGTTTCCTCCTGGGGTCAGCAAAGCGTGAGACGGGCCCTGGCTCAGGGACGTCAGCAAGATTGCGGGGTGTGCTGCTGCGGGTTGGGGTGCAGCTGCTCTGGGAGTCCAACCAAGCTTCCTTGGAGCACCGAGGGTGCCCCATTTTAGGGGTGAGCAGAGCGCTGAGCCCAGAAAACTTGCACCCCCTTGTACATGGGGACCCCCCAGGAGCAGAGGGGCGGGGGGCACGGGCAACACGAAGGGGAAGGCTGTGCGTCCCGACCCGGGTCGCGGGCTGGGGTCCCCATCTGCCCACCTACCGGCCCGTAGGACCTCATCAGGCAGGCCCCGTCCCTGGAGGCCTGTGTCCCCCCGCCGCCCCCGCCCCACGCTCCACCCCGTGGGTTCCCTGGGGGCCTCGAGCCACGCTCTGTCCCCGAGCGCCGGGGGCGGCCGTGCCCGTCCCGGCCTTCTCCGCGGAGGTTGGAGCTGTCACAGCGGCGGAGCCAGGACTCCCTCTGCAGCCCGCGTCCCAGCGCGACGACGCGCGGCGGCCTGCAGGGGGCGCCGCTGCCTTCCTGCTGAACCGAGGATGTCACCGGGAGGCGCGCCAAGGGCCGCGGGTTTCCTCGCGGGAGCGCGGAGGGGTGACAGCTTGTGTGATGTGTGCTCCGCACCTGAGCACAAGGTTCATGGTTCAACCAGCAGCAGAGACACGCGCAGGGAGACCCCACTTTGCAGGTGAGAGAGCGGAGGGCGCAGAGGTCAGCGAGGAGCCCCCTGCGGTCGGCGGCTCGTGAAAGGGGCATTAAACCACCCCCCATAAAGGTGGTGAGTGCGGCCGGCCCACTCCGGCCGCTGGGTGCTGCAGGGGCCCTGGGCCTGCCACCCGGGGTGCTGCTGAGAAAGTCGAGGTGCTGAGACAAGCTGCCCCCTTCCAGGGGTGCCCCCTCCTCCGTCCTCGGGGACTTCACAGCCACCGGCCACTGCTGGCCAGAGGGTCTCCCCGTGGGTGGAGCAGGCTTGGAGCGGCTCAGCCTGGGTCTGCCCCCACCCCAGTCCTGCCCACCTCGATCCTGGCCACCCCGCTGAGCTCCTTGGGTTCAGCGAGGCTTCTTACGGGGAGGGGGTCTGACGAGGCAGAGGTGTCACAGCCCCGGGGGCTCACGTCACACACATACGCCATTTTTCTAGGGTGGTTTTAGTTCCCAGCAAAACTGGGAGGAAGGAGCAGAGGGTTCCCGTGTACCCTCCCCCACTCGTGCATAACCCCCCCATTCTGACGTCCCCCTCCAGAGTGGCCTGCTTATGACACCTGATGAACATGTTGACGTGTCACACGAGTGGTCACTCTGGGTTTGGACAAATGTCTGATGTCCTGCGTCCAACACTCGCGCGTCACACAGAGCAGTCTCTCCGCCCTGACGTCCCCCGTGCTCCCCCCGTTCACCACCCCCGCCCAGCCCCGTGTGTCACCCCCTCTGTGGATTCTCCCGTGGGAGTCTGGCCAGCCGGGCTGGGCTCTTTGTGCTTTTTACATGAGGAGATGGGGGCTCCGGGCAAAGGAGCCCATGCCCACCTATGTCACACGCAGCCCCCCACCGCGGTGCCTGGACACACACCTGGCAGGGTGGTGTCTCCACGTCCTGCGGGCGGCCCTGCTGGAGGGCACAGGGCAGGGTCACAGCCACGACAAGTGCTGAACTGAAGGGCCAGGACAGCAGAAGCAGCAGGCCCCGGGGGACGCATGGCACCTGAGGGAGAGTCTGCAGGGCGCTGTGAGTCGGGGTCCCCGAGCGGGAGGCAGGGCTGTGGCTCGTCCCAGCCGCCTCGCTCACCGCCACCGCCGTGCACCCGCATCCCTCTGTGGAATGAATGAATGCTCGCACGCATGGAGGAGGGCCTGCCTATCGGGGAGGCCACCCTGGAAGGCAGAACCAGGGGACCCCCCCGCCTGGCTGCCAGAGCTGTGGGGAGGTGGCACAGCTCCCCTGTGTCCCCCCCTCGCACCCCAGGGACATGTATCCGCAGACCCAGCACCCACGGGGGACAGAGCTCACAACGACTCCCGTCTGACCAGCCACAGAGCACTCACCCACCTCACGCCAGCTCCTGATGACCGCTGGGGTCTGCCACCCCTGGGCGGGGCATGCCGGGATGGCGCCGGCCAGGGCGCGGGCACAAGGCGGGCGCTGCGTTAGCATCGCAGCCGGTCCCACGGCCGTTGCTCTGGGCACTTCGGTGTTACTTATGGATTCAGCGATTGGCCAGGACGAGCCTTTGTGCGTTCGGTTGCCATGGCTGCCTCTAAGCCGGTGCCCCATTCCTTCCGCATGTTATGAAATAAATATAGATGGGACGATGGCAGTGGCGCCTCCTTTTCTCACGATGCGGCCTGGTTCTCGGCCCCCCCGGGATAGGACTGGTCCAGCACACAGCGTCAGTCAGATCCACACGCGTCTCTCAGACTCCGGGGGCCTGGGCGGGATGCAGGGGGCGCTCACAGGCCTGAGGACGGGAGGGGGGGGCGGGGGGTGCAGGAGACAGGGAGACAGAGCTGCAGGGGAGGATCCGAGGGGCCTCAGCACCTCCTGAGGGGATCCCCAAGGCCGGGTGGACGGTGCCAGTGGGGCAGGAGGCCATGTTGCCTCCGGGGTGCTCCAGCTGGAGCGAGTTGGAATCACCTCACACTGCAGGTGGGACCGCCCGTTCCTGCTGAGCGGGGGCGCCTGGGGCAGGGCCCGCTCTGCCGCCCAAGGCCCTGGCCCTGCTCCGTCCGCCCACGTAGCAGGCGACAGTTCAGTGGAAGCGGCACCAGTGCCCTGATGTCCGTGGGGTTTCGGGCTGGCCCGGGAGTTGGGGGGAAGGGACTGGGCTGCGTCTGTTGCCTTTGGCTTCTGTTGTGTTTGTCAGTCCGGGCCCTCCCCAGGGCCTTGCTGCCGGGACAGCCTGATCCCCCCCCCGTGTCCACCCCCAGGGGTGCCCATGTGGCTCCGTCCACCGCCCACACGAGGCCTTGACCCGCCCCGTGCCAGGCTCTGAAGTGATGCCTCCCTCACGCACCCCAAAGCCACCTAGGCCTGTTCCCCGCCTCACCGCAGCAGGCAGCCGCCCCTTCCTGCCTGGCCACCAGGTCACCCCCTGACGCCCCATGCCCAGGGCTGGGCAGCGGGCCACCTGAGGCCCAGGGGGCAGCGGGGCCTGGAGCCCAGCGTGGCACAGATGGCGTCTGTAGAACATGCCCGCTTGGCCAGGCCAGGCCAGGCCTTTGCTTCTGCCAACTCCTGAGCCCCGGGACTCAGGGCTGTTGGTGGGGGTGCTGGAGGAGCCCAGGCAGTTGGGGGGGGCCCCCCACCTCCAGCCAGGGCTCTGCAGGGAGCTGCAGGCAGAGGGCGGGCTAGACCAAAGGCCTGCCGAGCACCCCTGGCCTCCACTGTGGCTAAGGCACCAACGAGCCCCTGGAGACGAGGCCCCTGGCTGCCCCCCGCGAGGCAGAGGGGAGCCGCCCTACCCCAGCAAGGGCCCTGCCCGCCGGCCTCCGGGCCCCTCTGTCCAGAAGTCACTGACCTTCTGCACGACCCGGTGCCGTGGGCAGGAGCAAGGCCCCGTGACGCGCCACACCTGCCGCCAGCCCGCCCGGCGTGTGGCCCATCGATCCCCCCGCAGCCGGGGCGGGCTCAGCCCCCGGGGCCTGATGGGGCATCGACAGAGCGGTGCTCCCGTTTAATTAAGCTTGGTTTAATTAAAACCTGGGGTTCTTCATTAGACTCGGTAATTGATTTAATTTTCTGCGGAATCAAGTGCCAAACGCCCCTCTCGCGTGAACGCCCAAGTTCTGGGCGGGGGAGATAGACGCGCAGAGGCCTCTGGGAGTGGGCGGCCGCTGCCCCTCCCTCCCCCACCCGCCGTCTGCACCCCACCCCCACAGGTGCCCACCCCAGCTCGCGGCAGAGCCTGGGGTTCTGGAAACCCCGTAGTAGCATCCCGCAGTGGCTCAGGTCCCTGCAGGTGTCCCCAGCGGTGGGGGGAGGGGATGGGGACAGGGGTCTCCTTGGGTGGTCCCAGAAGACCTGATGAGTTCTGAGGGATGGGCGTCTGGATGGGGAGGAGTGAGGGAGGGGCGTGGGGAGCCCACTTTCTCCCACCCCGCTGCGCTGGGCTCCCCGCCAGCCTGGGGCGGAGCGGCCCGAGGTGGCGTCTTGGACAGTCCTAGGACGCTCTGAATGTCCATACTGGGATCCCCTCGGAAGACGGAGTGCCTGGCGGTGGTGGCACTGGGGCTTGATGGCCCCGGGGCAAGCAGGGGACGCCAGAAAAACGTCCCCGGTGTGCACCGGGCGGGGCGGGAGACGCGCGTGCACGTGAGGACTCGTCGCGCGTGCGCGCGCAGCTGCGTGCACGCCTCCCCGCGCCCCTGGGACCCGGGAGCCTCCGGTCACCGTGCTTGGTGACAGTGGGGTCGGTCCCTGCAGTGGAGTCTCGTCTTCAGTAAGAAGCAGCGACCTGCGACCCTCACGGCCACCCCTGAAAACGCTTCTCCTTGCGGCGCCAGACACCAGAGCCCACCGAGGCAAGAGGCCCAGGGCGGCCACGCCCGGCAGAGGACAGAGATGGGCCCAGCTGCCAGGGGCTGGGGCAGCCAGGAGGGGCCGTGTTGGGGTGACCCCTGGTACCCGCACAAGGCTGCTTCTACTTTAAATTGTGGTAAAATACACATATCGTTGACGATCGCCTCCAGGGTGAGGGCACAGCCCGGTGGCATCAGGCACAGTCACACTGTGTGCGGCCGTCACCATCTTCCCCTCCAGGACGTTCTCATCTTCCCTATGGGAACTCTGTCTCCGTTAAACTCTCACCCCCAGCCCCTCCCCCAACCCGGGCCCCACCTACTTCCTGTCTCCATGGCTCTGACCCCCTGGGGACCTCCCGTGAGTGGGGTCCCACGGGACGTGTCCTCCTGTGACCGGCTCGCTTCCCTGAGCGCTGTGCCCTCCAGGTCCGTCCACGCCCCGGCCGGTGTCCGCATGCCCCAGGGCTGCTTTTCGAGGTGACACGAAAATGTTCTCAAATCGGCCTGGGCGATGGGTGCCCAGCTGTGGATTCACCGACACCACTGATTCGTGCGCTGCACCGGGCCACGGGGGGCGTGGGAATCGGAAACAGAAGTTGGGGGCTCGCTGTCCCGTCTGCACCACCCCCTCCCTCTCCCGGGGACGGCTGAGCTTCAAACCCAGACAGAGGTGACGGGCTTTCCAGCCAGTGCTACTGCAGAGGGACGCGTGTGGCTCCTGGTGACAAGCAGACCGAGTGGGAAGAGGCCTTGGAGCTTGGCTGGCGCCCAGCGGAAGGCTGGTGGGACCGGCCGGGAGCGAGACCTGCCCCCCGTGTCCACGGGGCCGTCTGCCCGCACACAGGGTCAGGCGTGGGCTTGTGCAGTGGACACTCGTGTCCCCAAGCTCATGCCTACTGCTGGGATCGCAGAGGGGCCCAGGGCCTGGGGGGGCCTGAGGGCACCAGGCTCCCATGCCCCGCCCACCCAGCGGCCCGCAGCTCCCCATGAGGTCGGAGGAGCCCCCCAGATGTGCACCCGGGGGCCCGGCCCTTCCCCCAGGCCCGCACCCCGGCCACGGTTCATTCTGCCTGCCGTGTGTGTCCTGTAGGTATTGATTTTGCTCTATTTTACTGGTTTTAATCTAATGACTAGAAACCCCAAACAAATAAAATTTCCTTTAAAAACTCAGGGAGATCAATGAGTGAGGACCAGAATCACTATTCTAGAAGCCAAAGGGACGGTCCCCTGGGCCTCCTGGCGTCATCGCTCATGGCCTGAGTTTCCCCCAGGGGGCTCGGGCGTGCACGCCTGGGGTGGGGGCCGGCTCCCCTCATAAAACGAGACCCCGACCTCTCACCTCCGGTGAGGCTGTTAAAGAGCCCGTCTCCAGGCTGTAAAACCCTGAACGTGGCCGGTGACTCACGTTCCCACGTGTCGCAGGCGGCCTCCGCCCGCAGTGACCTCGGAGGGAGGCAGCCAGGACACCGAGGATGGAGCTGTCCCTGGCAGGAGGCCCCTTGCTCAGGCTGCCTGTCCCCGGCGGGGCATCCAGGCAGAGCTGGTGAGAATCAGCTGGGAGGGAGGGTGGCCCTCATGTCCAGGTGGGCAGGGACGACTGGGCCAGCTGCCCTGGCTGCCAGGCACCCACATGACGTGGTGTGAGGGTTGGAGTCGTGGACAGCTTGGAGGGTCCTGGAGGATTGCTGGCCGGCCATCCCCTGAGGCCCGCAGGGGTCTGGCTACCTCCCTGCCCTTTACACCAAGCTGCCATGTCACCCTGCAGGCACCCCGAAGCCGCCAGGCCCCGCCCCGGCCTCCGCCACCCGGGCCTGTCCCCCCGTCCTGCCCACGCAGCGCTCTTGGGCTGAGCAGGAGAGACGCTGCCCAGCAGGGCGGCCAGCGGCTGCTCCCGCACCAGGGGTGGCCCCGAGTGGGACAGGACGGGACGGGCACGTAGATGTGTGCGATGCGTGTGACCATGTGTCTGTCTGCACGTGTGAGCTGCGAGTGTGTGTGTACACGTGAGCCCCCGTCTGCCCCGCTGGGAGAGCCCAGCACCCCCCTCGCTGATGAAACCCTGCCCCGGGCTCCCCCACCCTGCGGGGGGCTGGGGCGCCCCTCCCATCAGCCAGCACCTCTCAGCGGCTGTTTAACCTGATGCTGCCGACAAGGTGAGAGCCGCCACCCGCCAGCTGTCCTCCAAGGTCGACTGTTAATGCCTGTCATCAATTATTGAAGGGACGAATCCCCCTTCTTAAAACAGCGGTGGAGGACTGGGCTCAGGTTACCTGCTCTGCAGGTTGCCGCTCTGGGAGAGAGGTGCCAGGGGGGCTGAGCCCTGGCCAAGGGGGACAAGGTCAGCGTCCCAGCCTGGGGGGGTCCCTTGGTCCCTGGGGAGCCCCTAACTGCCCATGACTCCGATCTCTTAGTCCTCACACAGCCCTGGACAGACAGGGAGAGGGCAGTGGCCCCGGGACCAGTGTGTCTGGTGTGGGGGGGGACACTGGGTGGCTTTGTGGTCGCAGAGGCTCGGTCCTCTGTGCCTGGCGTCCTGGGTGTGTGTGTCCAGGCTACAGGTAGGGGCGCATGAGCAGGCATACTCACACCTGCTGCTGGCTCTCTGTCCAGGCTGAAGGCCCCTCGTGGTGACCATCCCCGAGATCCAGGACAGAAAGGGCCACTGGGGCCATCGCCCATCCCGTATCTTCCCTGGAGCGAGGGGCAGAGAGCTGCTGGTCACCCAGTGGCCCATGGCACGGCCGGGATGGAGAGCCCGCTGCCCAGGGCCGCACAGGCCCCAGGATACCAGCCGCGGCTACAGCAGTGGGGCGGTCCCCTTAGCGATGCTGTGTGGCGTGTGGGTGCTGAGCGCGGGGCCTAGGGCCAGACACAAAAGGCACAACCGCCCCCCATTTCCCAGAGAGAGGGGGCACCGCGTGGGGGAGGGGCGGGGCGCCCAGGGGACAGAGCAGCCCAGGCTCGGCCCTGGTGCCAGGATTCCAGCCTCGAGCTGACCCCACGCCTGCCGGCCTCCGGGGGCCGTGGTGGGCGGGGCACCTGGGGACAACCCTCTCTCAGCGGTCACCCTCACTCAGCGGTCACCCTCCAGCCCCCAGCAAAGGTGCTGCCGCATCCACTTCATAATGAGGCTGCAGATCTGAGGGCGCAGGAACCCCACCAAGGCCACACGGCGGGTGAGGGCCACCGCTCCCCGCCCCCGAGCACCCCCAGGATCACGTGGCTGAGTCTTAGGGCGACACAGACCCCAGGCCCGGGGAGGAGACCACCCACGCTGCTCCCTGCCCGGCCCGTCACCGCAGCACAGACGGGGCAAAAGGACACGTGTCCTGCTCATCGAGTGTCAGATGTCACGACATCCGATCGGGGCTGGCCGGCCCCCGTCAGCGCCCTTCTGCTGGGGCCTCTCCAAGGCACCTGAATTATGCACGCGGCCCGGCCACGCGGGCGGCAGATGGAGGGGCACACGGTAACCAGAGCCCCCGGCAGGTAGGCGGTCCCGGGGGACACATGCCAGGCGCCCCGCTGCCCCGCTCCTGGGGGCGGAGGACACACAGAGCCCCTCCTGGCCGGGGTCCCACTGCGGGGCACGAAGCCTGCACAGCTCGGGCCTGGGGGGGGGTCCCTCTTCCATCTTTCATTCATGCTTTCAGACTTGACACTGTGTGGGTTCTGGGGGCTGCCTCGTCCTCGTGGAGCTCAGATGGGGGAGTGGGCGCCCAGGAGAGGAGACCCCTGGCCCCGCCTGGGGAAGGCCGTGGGAGGCGGGGCGTGGTCTCCAGGGAGAGGTGCCTGCTGAGCTGGGTACTCGGGGCCCTGGTGGGGCTGCGATGGGGACCCCACACCCAGCTGTCTGCTCCCTGGGGATGAGAAGGGAGAGAGGGCGGGCAAGCTGAGGGGGTGACGTGGGGCCTTCATGCCTCGGAGGTCAGCAGCCGGCACCCTCGCCCCAGGCCCAGGTCCAGAGCCCCCGGCGGGGGTGGGGGCACGATGCGATGTGGGGAGACCCCGCCCCCCCTTCCCCCCCCCTCCCCCGCCGCCAGCAGAGCTCCGCGGGTCCCAGAGCACAGACCTTCCCAAGGACCCCCGTCCCCTCCATGCCCACAGCAGCGACACCCCCAGGGCGGTGACCCTGGTCCTGGCATTGACCATAGGGCCGCCCCAGTCCCCAGGACTCTCCGTCGGCCTCCCCCCAGCCCCACCCCTGGGGGACCCCCCCCCAACTGCAAGGAGGACTTGCACAAAGCCCCGGGAACCCAGCATTCCATCCGGAGCCCCCAGCGCCCCGTGGGCGCGTGGGGTGGGCGGAGCGCGCGTCCCTGCGAACGTGATTTATCGCAGAACTAAGTGTATTACACCGAGAACTTGCCAGGGCCGTCCCGCCAACGAGGTGCCGGATCCGGACTAATTAAATGCGTTTGGCAGCGCGGCCACCTCCGCGGCCGAGTGAAGCGGTTTAATTGCGGCGGGCGACGTGCACCCTAATCACAGCTGCGGTTCTGAAGCCCACGCGGCTGGAGGCACAGAGGACCGTGGGGGGCCCTGGGGGGCCTGGGACACAGGCCAGCGGGGACAGGCCAGCGGGGGACAGGCCTCCCGGATGGGGTGCACCGCCTCCTGGTCAGCTCTGGGGGGCGGCGTCCATCTTTTCTGTGTCATCAGGGTCCAGCGCCAGGCCCCAGGCAGGGCAGGGCGATAGATGGCCTTGGAGGGGCGAGTGGGCGCACAAGTGGAAATTGAGGGTACCAGTGGGGACCCAGGACTGGGGAGCGTGGGTCCCAGCAGTCACGCACCCCGTTCCCGTCTCCCGTGGGTCCCGCCCGAGCTCCTGTCTCTCTCAGGCCCGTCGGATGGGGGAGGGGCAGACACACGGGCAGGGAGTGGGGGGGCCCAGCTAGTCCAACCCTTCTCCTCACCCCAGGGACCTCCCCTGACCCAGCTGGGGGTCCTGTGGCAGGCGGCCCCCAGCCCTCGCCCTCCCCGAAGTCCTCAAGGTCAGGGCCGGCCGCCCACAGGCCCAGCCGCCCACAGGCCCAGCAGCGGGTCGGGGCCCAGGCGGGGCTGCCGGGAGCGGACCCCAGGACCCCAGCAGCTGAAGGGCAGATCCGAGGGGCAGCCCGGCAGCTCGGCTCGGTTTTAATTTCCTTTCCCTGATGAAACGGCAGGATCAATCGGGCTGACCATTTCGCAAGGTGTCCCCATTTGCATACTTAGAAGGCACCTCGGGTGGGGAGGGGCCAGCTGGGGCTGGGGCTGGGAGGACGCCGAGGGACAGGGACAGGCTGATTGAAGCCAGGTCCTTGTTGTTGTTGGGTTGGTTGGTTTTTCTTTTTTTTTTTTTTGGCTGCGGGGAATTTAATTTCCAAGCGAGCGGCAGGCAGAATAGATTGCAGGCCACCCACAGGACACCCACGCCAGGGGCTTCGGAAAAAGTGTCTTTACAGAGGCGCCGTGCGTCCGCTCCGTGTCACTTCCCGTCAGCGTCTCTGTCCCGCCGGCTCTCAGCCGAAGCCATTATTGATTGTTAACTAACGGCCTTCCCCGTGAGGAAGGGGCCCTTGTCCCCGTGAAGGTGGCGGGTGGCGATGCCATGGCTGCCGTTTCCCGCCCGCCCCCCCCCGCAAGCCTACGTCCGGCCTGTGGACGCTGCATGTGGGTTGCCTGCGGCCACCTGCCCCGGCCAGACCTCCCTGCGGCTAAGCCTCGGGGGTCAGCACCTTTGGGTGAGAGGAGGCGGGCTAGCCCAGGGTGGGGGGTGGGGGTTAGGGCAGCGGCCCTCCGCCTAGCCTCCCAGCGGGGCTGTGCACTGGAGCTGTCCTCAGATGCTTCAGCGTGGGGGTGACTGTCTACCAGAGCTGGGCCCTGCCTGGCACGTGGGTCAGGACCGAGGGCCCGGTCCGTGACAGGGCTCAGGGCCCACGGCCCCTAATGCTCCCTCCCCGAAGCACCAGACAGTAGGTGGCCGAGTAACCGCCCTGACACGCTGCAGGAAAGGGCCAGCGCTGTTGTCCACCAGCGTCCAGACGTTGAGCGGTCACTCGCCTCTCGCCCTGCAGTTTGCCACCTGCAGCGCGGGCGTTCGGCTGCACCTGCACCCGAGTGTGGCGACCACACGCAGATGCTCGGAGCAGGTGGTGTGGGGGGCAGCCAGGGTGGCAACCATCTCTGGTCATGAGCCCTCACGCCCCACGCGCAGTGGGACAGCAGCCCGGCCCTCCTGGGACACACAGGACAGTCGGCCTGAGGCCAGTTTAACCAGCTGGGTCGCAGTGTCCGGGCCACTCGGCCTGGACCACTGATGCTTTGGAGGGCCCTTGTGGGCTGGGGGTGGGGCGGGGGCTGACGGCGCCTTTGGACGCCTCCAGGGCCATGCGGAAACTGAGATGGGAAACAGGACCCTGTGGGTGGAGGTTGCCGCAGAGAGAGGGGGTGGGGTGATCCAAGCCACCTCTGGGCTTGAGGGTCTGCTGTGGTCCCCACCGCTGGGCCCTCCAGTCAGCCAGTGCTGAGGCTGGTGCCCAGCCCTTAGAAGGTGCTGACCAGGCAGCTGTGGATAGATGATAGATGATAGATGATAGATGATAGATGATAGATGATAGATGATAGATGATAGATAGATAGATAGATAGATAAATAGATGACAGATGATAGATATAGATGGATAAGTAGATAGATGATAGATAGATAGATTGACCGAAGATAGATCAATAGATAGATAGATAGATAGATAGATAGATAGATAGATAGATAGATGATGGATGATAGATAGACAGATGATAGATGACAGATATAGATAGATAGGTAGATGATGGATGATAAACAGATGATACATAATAGATATAGATGAATAGGTAGATGATAGATAGATAGATTGACCGATGATAGATCAATAGATAGATAGATAGATGATAGATAGATAGATGATAGATAGATAGATGATAGATAGATAGATAGATAGATAGATAGATAGATAGATAGATAGATAGATAGATGATGGATGATAGATAGACAGATGATAGATGACAGATATAGATGGATAGGTAGATGATAGATTGATAGGTGATAGATCGATCAATAGATCGATGATGGATGATAGACAGCTAATAGAGAGATGACAGGCCACATCCTCTTTATGTATCACCCACTGGAGGACACTCAGGGTGTGCCCCACATCTTGGCCACCGTGAATGTCGCTGCCATGAACTTGGGGTGCAGGAGTCTCTTTGAGAGAGTGATTTCATTTCCTCCAGATACGTTCCCAGAAGTGGGGCTGCTGGGTCACAGGGTGGTTCTAATTTTAATGTTTTGAGGGCCCTCCCCATGGTTCCCACAGCAGCTGCACGGGGTTACAACACCCCCCGCCCCCCGCCGCGTGCTCGAGGGCTCCCGTCTCCCCACACCTCCCGGCACTTGTGTCTCGTGTCTCTTTGACAACCGCCGCTCTGACGGGTGTGAGTGACACCCGGTGCGGTGTTCGTCTCCGAGCGGCTTCTCTCAGTGGCCAGCAGCACGGAAGGTCCCTCCGTGTCTCTTCGTGACTCCCCGCCTCGTTTCTTCTCAGCGCAGAATGACACCCCCCCGCGCGGATGCCCCGCGGCTCGCGCACCCATCACCTTCCGAAAGACGCCTGGGAGGCCGCGGCGCGCGTCCGTGCGCCCATGTCCATGTGCGGGTGTGCGTGCGCCCGTGTCATGTGCGGGTGTCTGTGTGCGGGTGTCCGTGCGCCCGTGTCCATGTGCAGGTGTCCGTGTGCGGGTGTCCGTGCGCGGGTGTCCGTGCATCCGCGTCCGTCTGCCGGTGTCCGTGCGCGGGTGACCGTGCGCCCGTGTCCGTGCGCCCGTGTCCGTGCGCGGGTGTCTGTGCGCGGGTGTCCGTGCACAGGTGTCCGTGCGCCCGCGTCCGTGCGCCCACGTCCCTGTGGCTGTGCGTTCCTGAGCCCTCCGCACACACGCCCAGGGGCAGGGCCGCGGCCCACTCGTGGGCCGGAGCGCCCCCCTGTCCTCGGGCCTCTCTCTGCGGTGACGAAAGTGTCCCGGAATTCGCCGTGGGGACGGCCGTGTAAACCCCATGAACACACTGAGGCCACCGAGCCGTTCGCTGCACACGGGTGACTCCTGCGACATGTGCATTGCATCTCAACAAAGTTATTTTCTATAAAAAAAAGAAATAAAGATAAAAGCGAACAGCAGCCGCCCCCGCCGATGTGGGGTCAGGGCCGCAGAGGGTGGGGAAGGGGCACCCCGGGCGGCAGGCCAGATGGCGCGGCTCCCTCGGCCACCGCCCTCGGGGCCGGGCCGCGGGCCGGGCAGTAATCAGCGCGGGTGACAGCTGAAAGGCCAGATTAAAAGCGCTGAAGGGACCTCCGTGCGCCGAGGTCAATAAATCTTGCGGCTGCCCGGCCCCCGCCCCTCGCGATCCGCAGCCTGTCCAGCCGCCTCGCGCGGCCCCGAGCCTCCCATTACCTCGGGGAAAGAGCCACAAATCACTGTGACAGACCAATCAACAGGCCGGGAAATTTTTATACACGCCGCCTCTTGAAGGATGGTCCTCCCCGAGGAGCACGGCGGATAAATCTCCAAACTTTCCCGCACCGGCCGCCCCGCCCCCCGCGGCCGGGCCATCGGGCCATCGGCGCCCCCGCCAGGCCCACCCGCCCCTGGCCAGGCCCCGCTGCGTCCCGCCCCGGCCTTCGGTGGGGGACGGGGACCCCCGCCGACCGGGAGGGACGCCCGTCCCGTCCCGTCCCGCAGCGCGTCACTGCGGGCCCCTTGGCCCACGGCCCGGTGGCGTCGTCGGGGCCCCCCGGCAGGCGCGGCCCGCCGCGACGCAGCGGGGAAAGGAGAAAGCTTTACAAAATAATTCATAGGAAACTTAAAACACTCAGACACCGAGAAATTGCAAATGGGGAAATATGATGGATTGTGGGCTGAGGGAAGGCGACTTCTGCAGGCAAAATTGATCTTTTGGAAAATGCTTTTGTCTGCTATGAAAAATGGGCGCCATCCTGCCGGGGGCTCCAGAGCTGTAATCCCGAAAATCATTTGCTTTTTGGCTTCGTCTGGGTCCCCTCCCCGCTCCGGGGCCCTGGGGCCTGTGGGGCCGGGGAAAGGCTCCCCCATCCCCGCCGAGGGGCGCCGCCCCCGGGGCTGCTGGGGGCCCGCCTGCTCTGCGCCTGGTGGGCCGCGTAGAGAGGGTCCGGCTGGCCGAGTGGGGTCAGCGCCCGGCCCACCACCCGCCGCGGCCCCTCCACGCCCCGCTTCTGTGTTTCCCCAACAGCTCGTGCGGGCTAAGGTCTTTCAAAAAAAAAAAAAAAAAAAAGCAAAACACCCCTGTTTATCTCCAGAGGGAGCGTGCAGAGTGTACATGCGTCCCCTCGGGGCGCCCCGCACGCACGCGGATGCGTCTCAGCGGACGCATCTCGGCACGCTGGGCCAGGGGGGACGCCCCATCTTCTCTCCTGCAGACGGGGAAACCGAGGCCCGCGGGAGGGTCGTCAGGGAGAGTCAGACGTGGAGCCCCGCCTGGGGGCTAGGCCTTGCGGGAGATGTGGACGCAAGCAAGCCTGGCCCTCCTGCCCACGTGGGGACTGCCCCCAAATCCGCCCTCCGCCTGGGCCGTGCCATCGTGAGCCTCCGGGACGCGCCAGGCCACGGCTGCCCCCTCGGAGGGACAGCTGCCCCGTAGGCAGACCCCTGCCCCTCCCAGGTCCCCTGAGTGGGCGTCCGTGGACGGACGAGTCACGTCCCCTGATTATCACGGTTTCCTTCACCAGCCACCTCCCCAGGACTGTCGGTGTCCCACTGGGGCCAGAATCGGGGACAAAGGGCCAGCAGGACTGGGGTCTGGAGGGGGGTCCCCAGTGGTGGCCTTGTTCCTGCGGCAGCACCATTCCCAGGGACACAGGGGCGGCTGCTTGTGGTGGTGTCGCTGAGGGAGGGGCACTGGGGCCTGGGCCTCTGGGAGCAGGTGCCTGCGGATGGCTGGTCAGGGGCAGCCCAGGCAGCCTCTCTGCACCTTCAGGTCACGGCGTCCTTCCCAACCCCTTGTCCTGTGCAAAAGCACACGTGACAAGTGACAGGGAAGTCATTTTCTGGAGGAAGAGAGGGCCAGGGGGCTGGCCAGCTGCCTCGTGACCCCGTGGAAGCTGGGCCTGTGTCACTGGCTGACCCTTCGACTCCCCAGGACCCTGCCCAAGGGACACGGGCAAACCGTGCTCTGGGTGGGTCGGCTCCAGAGAGGGCTCCATCTGCAGACAAAGGTGCATGCGGCCTGGGGAGGAGCAGACAGACCCAGGGCGCCTCAACCCATTTCCCTTTTTGCTTTTGCAGCCAGGAAGCAGAGCCACGTTCCCGCTCGTGCGTTTCCTCCGGGATCTGCGTGTCTGAATGCACAAAGCTGTGCCGGAGCCTTCCGGAACGAGGTGACTGACCGTGACCCTTCCAGCAAGGTGGAGCGTAAGCCGAGTCCCGACCCCCAGGTCCGGCGGGGCCTGGCGTGGGCTGTTTGGATGGACTGATGTGAAATGTCCTCAGATTGGCCTCACATCCTACAAGCCAAGACCCCCAGCCGGGGATCGGGGCAGCAGCGGCAGGCTGACCCTGCCACGGGGGCCGGAGGAGGGGGTTAGACCACCCCGCTCCACTCCCTGGGCAGGATTAGCTGTCCTCCCAACCCCGGCCTCCCCAGGAGACCACGAACCTCGGAGGCCTGGCTGCCCCAAGGCCAGCGGCTGGGTGCTGAGCTGACCGGCTCAGGCAGGCTCCAGAGGGGCGGGGGAGCAGGCCCCGGGCGGGGGCCCTGTGGCCTGTGTGCCACAGGTGGATCGAATCGGCCGCACACACCCACACAGCTCTGAGACAGCGCATCTCCAGGCCGCTGCCCATGAGACTGTCCCTCCCTAGCAGCCCTCACCCAGTGGGTGCCACCGGGAGCCTCCCTCCAAGACTCACGCCCGCTTAGCGGAGGTCATCCATCCGTCAGAGGCGGTCTCGGGGGTCAGCGTGGGGGTGAAGGGGGCATGGGAGGTGGGCAGCCTGGGAGTGCTGGACACCCCAGCCACAAAGCTGGTGCCTACATGGCCCCACATCCCCCAAACTTTCCAAGGGACTCGTGAGCCAAGAGCATCCTGGGTGGAGAAGGAGGCGGCCCCCCACAAATCCTGGGTGGTCCAGGCTCCCGCATCCCTGCTGACACGCTCAGAGGCCTCGTGTGTCCCCTTTATGCAAAGGGGACCCGGGGAGCCAGGCGCTGAGCTGGGGGTCTGCCCGTGGGGCTCGTGTGGGGGCCTCCAGAACACAGCGCATGGAACCCTCAGGCTGGGTGCCCGTTCCCCGGAGCCAGGATCACTCCCGGACAGGGCTATGCCGGTGGGAACAGGTCAGGGGACACCCCACGGCCTTAGCCCCGAGCAGGCCGGAGCACAGGGGCGTAGCGCACAGTGTGGCCGCACCCCAAGCTGGCTGGGAGCCACAGGGTGGGAGCTGAGGCCCCCACAGGCTGGCTGCTGTGCCAGGACACCCGCCTTGCCTCCCCGGGTACCCCTGCAGGGACGAGGGGCCTGGGGCCAGCCGGGAGCTGGGAGACAGCAGCCACGGTGACAGCCACAGTGACAGCCATGGTGATGCCCGCAGACAGACGCGCTGCTTCTCTGGTGGGGCCGGTCCCGGGTCCAGGCCTCTCCCCGGGGCCACCTCCTGGAAGGTGGCCTGGAAGGTGGCCCGCAGGCGGGGCGGGAGGCTGGTGGCCACACTGATTGCATCAGACAGGCCAGATCGACCCGGCTCTGGTTTACCCTGGGGCCTCATTTCAATAAACAGCCGTTGGAAGGAATTAGCAGGGGACTCCGCTCTCCCCCCGCCCTCCTCTCCGTCCCCCTCGTCTTCCTTCGGGGTTGTCAGGAACGAAAGATTTATGAGGGTTCCAGTAAGATGCTCGTTGGTTCCGGGAGGCGGGACGAGAGCGCGGGGGGCATGGCAGGGCGCTGTTTACATGCTCTGACACGGGGCCGGGCCACGGGAGATGTCGCCACACGGGTCGGGGGCACCTCGGGAGGAACCACGGGAGGCCGCCTGGGCGGGCGGGAACAACTCAGGGTTCAGGGACAGCCCTGGCCCCAGATTATTCAATGCCCCTTTTGAAAAGGTATTTTTTAAATGACGGCCAAGTCCTTAGTTGGTTGTAGCATAAAAGCCTTAATCGTTTCCCTGACACGTGGACATTTGGGAGGACACTATTGCTTCGCTATTATAAACAATGTGCCCAGAATTGGCCACCCGGGGTCCCACCTGGCAGGCCTCTGCCCACAGCCCTCTGCCCTGAGGCCCGGGGAGGGGGGTGCTCCCGGCCCCCCCCCCCCCGAAGCCTCATCTTCCCTCAACCCCGCCCCCTTCCAAATTATTCCAGATGCAGCGTTTCCTGTGCGTCCCATTCGTGGTCGGGGTCTCCTCCAGGGGCGCCCGGGAGGGGGGCCCCGCCTGTGCTTGTGCCCCCCGTCCCCAGGGTTGAGACCAGAGCCCGGCACACAGGGTCCGCGTGACGATTTCGGAAGCCTTTCGGGCCACCGTCGCCTTTTGCTTATAAACTGTGTTAATGAGACGTAGCTCACGTGCCAATCCATCCACCCACCGAAACCGTGGCGTGCGACGGGGTTTGTCACAGTACATTAAAACGTCGTAAATCGTGGTAAGAGAGCCACAAAGTAATGTTTTCCTGGCGTTTCTTCTCCGCGTCAGTGAAGACGCAGGCCTCGTCGCCCGTCGCGCTCAGAAGCGGGTTCCTCCGCTCGCTGGACGCTGGACGGGCGGTTCTCGGTGAAGGAGTGAGCCAGCCAGCGAGCGAGCGCTGCCCCCACAGGCCTTCGAGGAGAAGCTTCCTCCCACCCGGGCTCATGCGTGTGGCCTCCGGTCCGGGGGAGGGCAGGGGTGGCGTCCCGTCCGCCTCCGTCCCCGGCCTGGCCTGGCGCACGGGAGGTGGGCGGGGCCGGCGGGCTGTGAACAGACCCCAGAAGTGCCACTTGGAGGTCAACAGATACCAGCGTGTAAGGCCCTGGCCCCGTGCGGCTCGGAGCATCCCCGGCCCTGTGGGACCGTCCCCGCGTGCGCCCGGGACCCCGTGCTTGCAGAGGCGAGGAGAGGAGGGTGTCGTGCCCTGCAGCATTCCACCTCGAAGCCCGGGACACCCGCCCGGCGGGGAGGACTCAGCACCCAGGGGCCCCACCACCGGAGGCAGCGCTGGCTTGCAGGGTGAGGGCACAGCCCCCCCCCCCCGGTGCTAACAGAGGGCATGGGGAGGCTGCTCGGGCCCCCAGGCCTGCTGGGAGGGGGCAGGGGTCTGGGCCGGCGGCTCCCTCGGGGGCTGGGGGGACAGGCTGCTCGCAGGCGGGGCAGAGACGGCCTGGAGCTGGTTACGCAGGCAGCACGGACAGCCAGGCCTTTCCGGGGCCCGCACGCTGCCCGGCTGCGAGCGGGAGTCGTGGGGAAGTCGGGGGGGCTCTGGCCTCCGGGGGGAGCACCCCAGCCTGCTGTCTGGGGGCTGCTCCCTGGATGGGGGGCCTCGCCGGATTCTGTGCCTGCAGCCGGGACGTGGGGCCGGGGCTCAGCGTGCGCACGGGGTTCACAGCCCCATCATGCTGAGTGTGGGGCGACAGTGCGGCGTGAAGAAGTCGGGGTGCCCGGTGGGGGGAGGTCAGACAGACGAGGGCGAGGGTAGGTGACCTCCCACATGCCACCGGAGCCGGCCATGACCTCAGGGCTGTGGAGCCTTGCGAGGAGGAGACCCCAAAGTGTCCCCAGGCACCAGCAGGGGCAGGGCCCTGGGTAAGGGGAGGGGCCTGTGCAGGGTAGGCTGAGGGTGGGCTGGGGCAGGGAGGGAGGGGTGGGGAGGGAGAGGGGGGCCAGGCTGTGGGGCTGGCCAGGGGCGAGCCTCCAGGTGCTGGGCAGAGGGCCCCGGGCCGCCTCGCCACGCTCGGGGCAGCCGGCCCCCGTGGGCGCCGTGGCCACCGGGATGATGGATGGCTGGGGCCGCCCCCAGGCAGCAGCCGTGGCTGCACTTGGCCTCAATCGCTCCCCGGGGCCCCGGCGGCCAGCAGCCGTGATAAATGAGTCCGCATTGATTTTCACTTAATTGACAATTTCGTGAACCTGTTCCCCCAAATCCCGGGTTGGGCCCCAGAGGAGCCTTGAGGTGACCCATGGTGGGGTTGCTGCCCCTAGCCAGGGTGGCAGCCAGGGGGCGGCAGAGGCCAGCCAGACACTGGGTGGGGTGGGGTGGGGGTGGGTGGGCGCTGTGCCAGGGCCGAGCCCCCTCTGCGCCCACCGGGCCCAGGGCCTGGGGCGGGCCTGGGCACAAGGCTGGCTCTTCCGCCTCTGGACCTTGGCAGGTGCGGTTCTCCGGGTGACGCGCCCTCCCCTGAGCACAGGTGGCCGGCTCCCCCGGGCCTTCCCCCCTCAGCTGGGTGCGCCCGCCCAGGCCGGGGTCACGCCCAGGTCATGTCTAAGTGCAGACACTCAGTTCCTTCCTTGGTTCCTTAAGGCACTTCTCACAGCTTCCGGGCGCGGGGACCCATCTCCCCTCCCCGCTGGGCCGCCAGCCCCCACAGGCACAGGGCCCCTGCCCCTGTGTGTCCCAGGCCCGTGGTCCCCCTCACCCCGCCTGCTGGGCACCACACAGGGAGGCCCCTCACCCGCCCCGAGCAGGTTGTCACCCGGACGACGCGAAAACAGGCTTGTCCCTCACCTCGGCCACCCACCCCCGAACTCATGAGCAGGGCAAGACTTGGGAACTGTAACAGGACGCCCGGGTAATCCCCTCGGGGGCCGCCAGACAAAAGCCAAGTTAAGTCCACGGAACTGCCAGGCGGAGGCGGGAGGCTGGAATTCACCCCCTGAGAGCGAAGGGAGCATGTCCCCTGCTCAGGTGCGGGCCGCGGGGAGTCGGGTTTCCGTCCTGTGCAACTCGATGCCGCACAGGACCCGGGGGACGGTCCTCCCCTCCCTGGCCAACAAGAGAGCTCTGGGCACCTCGGGGCTGGCAGAGAAGGTCCCTGGCAGAGCCACCCCCCGCCCCCCGCAGCTGGGACACGGCCCTTCTGCCCCTGCCCGGCACCTGCCCCTGCCCCCACCCAGTGCCTGCACCTGCCCCTCAGGTGGGGGGTAGACGGGCACGGGGAGGTGGGCTCTGGCTGTAGGAGCGTCCCCCGTTTCTGCACATGCTCCTCAGGGGGACCTCTGGAGCTGCCCCCCAGCTAGTGGACTGCTCTGGGGAGGTTGGTGTTGGGGGGTGCTGACCACCTGGGGGTGCCCCTCTGCTGACGGGTGTGGAGATGAGCAAAGGTGTAGCAAGGCTCCGACCTCAGCTGGACATGACCTTGGACCTGCCCCGCCCCCGGCTTCTGAGCTGGAGCGACCAGCTTGCTTCCGGCAGGCTGGGTTTGCTCATCCGGAAGTGGGGTGGTGATCCCCATGGCGCCGACCCCCCACGATGCCCAGGGCCACGGGCTGCGCTCGGTGCCTGGCAGAGTCTGGCCACGGGGCCGGTAGCTGTGCGAGCTGGTGGTGTTAGTGGTGTCAGGGTTGGGAAGCCCCCGCGTGCACAGCGAGGTTTGGGGGGATGAGAATGGGGGCCCCTCATCCTGGCACAGTTGGAAGAGCTGGAGGGAGGACCCCAGTACCCGGCCTTGCTCAGCAGTGGCTGGGGGGCCCCGGGGGGCCTTGGTGTTCGAACCTGCAAAGCGTGTGAGCACGGGCTGGGCGGGGGTCCGCCGTGGCAGCGCCCCTCCCAGGCTGGTGGGTGAGCCGCCGGGCGGAGGCGGTGGGTGGCGGGGCCGAGCGGTGTTTGGTTGTCTGCCCAAAGCCGGCACCCAGAGTCCCGGAGCAGCCAGCCAGAGCAGCGGCCGCGGGCTTCCATGGACAGAGGCCTCCCGAGACCGGCTGGTGACCCCCACGGGGGACACAGCCAGCGGGCCGATCACTGAGGCCACAGGCCAGCCGTTCACCTTGACCGTGGCCTTGATAGTGCCGCTGAAATAGCTGGACATTCACCTGGACCCGTGGCCCCCTCCGAGTGGGCACAGGGCATGCAGTGGACATCTGCAGACATCTCAGAGAGCGAGCAAACACTGCCGTCAGCTTGGCGAGGCCCCCAGGCCCCAGGCCCGCTGGCTGTCGGGGGCCAGTGCTCTGAGCACGGCACCGAGCCGGCCTCCCCGAGTCCTCGGTGACAGCGGTCTCCCCCGCAGCCCTCTACGCGAGGACGGCCACATCCATCGTGCAGAGGGGCACAGGGGCCTGGGGAGGCGGGGAGGCTCCGGGCCTCAGCCCGCCGGTGAGCGCAGACCAAGGCGCTCTGCGGATGTAAAGCGTCAAGGACCTAGGGGTGACGTGGCCCTCGATCCAGTGACAAGTGTCCTTGTGGGAGAAGGCAGAGGAGGCTTGAGACACACAGACAGGGAAGCCAGAGGCTAGCGTTCACGTGGCCACGCGCCCAGAGGGGCCTGGAGCCGCACTCGGGGGATCCCAAGTGGGCCGAGCCCCGAGGGGGAGTCCAGGGCGCTCAGCGTGGCAGCTGAGCGGGTGTCCCACAGCCCAGGAGGGGTGTCCAGGGGCAGGTGCCAGGTAGAGGACACAGCCGGTGGGAATGTCCTGAGCAGGAGATTCGGAAAGGAGCCAAGTCAGAGGGGGCTGGGGCGGGGCTGTGGGGCTGGGGGTGCACCCCACCGCCAGCCAGCTGCTGGGAGAGGACCTTTCTGGTCACCCGACTCTGGGAACCTGCCCTGGGCAGCCCGGAAGCCCTGGGCAGGAGGTCAGGAGGCCCCACTGGCCAGTCTGGGCCGCTGCCGTTGGGCTCACCCAGTGTCCCCAGTGAGGTGGTGTGCTGGGACCCTCCCCGCTGGGGCAGCCCCCTGGGGGCACCTGAAGGTCCCCGTGGCTGGATCCGGTGGGTCCCGGCCGTCGCCCGGGCCATGTCCGGCCTCTATCCCCTCCCGAGCCCGACACTGATGGGGACAAAGGTGGTTTTTGTTCAGACCTGAGCGCACGGGGGACATTCCGATCTCCTCCCCCTCGCGACCTGGGCCCTCGCCAGCCCCGGTCGCCCTGCCCCCCGCCCCCGGCCGAACTCTAAGTAAAAAATAAACACGGGACTTCCGAGCGGGCTTTGGGGAGCAGATCTCCGGATGCGATCCCCGGAAGGGCCTGGGGCCGTCTCATCAGCATGATGGCGGGGGGCGGGGGGCCCCCGGGGAGCCAGGGCTCGTGCCTTTGTCTCCAGGGCCAGTGCCTGAGCCCCCGCAGGGCAGGACTGTGGCCGGGCCCAGCCTGACCACACCACAGACACGGAGCCGGGCGCCGTGCTGACGTGGCTCCCGGGCTCCGCGCTCCGGCCAACGCTCCACACTTTCCCTGGGAGCCACGTGTGACCGAGGCCGTGAACCCTTTTCCTTCCAAAACGCGGGCTTCGGGCCTTCTGGCGTCTGACGAACTCGCGGTTTACAGCACCAGTGCCGGGTCTGACGTCCTGACAACTCCGAGACACCGCCCCGCTCGCTGGCACCACGGCCACGAGGTCCCCACACTGACCCGCCCGGGCCAGCGGCTCCTCTGCCTCTGCCCTCCTGGTCCCAGATGGCGCTGGCCGCCTCCTGCCCGGGGCCAGGCGGTCCCGGGTGCCGCCTCCCCCCTGATCCGCCTTCCCCGCTGGTTCTAGAAGCCTCCGCAGCTCCCACAGTCCAGCCTTGTCTGCCCGGAAAGCGTAGGGCAGTTTATGCCCCAGCTGAGTGGCGGGGGGACTGTGCCCAGCGCCCTCTGTGTCCCCGGCACCGTGCCGGCCCTGCCAGGCGGCGGTGTCTTCATGCCACCGATCAGGGACGGAGGTCCAGGGAGCAGCCGGGATGGCCGTGGGAGGGGGGCCCCGGAGCCCCCACAGCCCTGCTCGCCCCGCTCCCCCTGCTGCTCCCGCGAGTGACAGATGCCCCTGGAACCATGCCACGGCGACCCCACAGCACGGGGCCCAGCTGTGCTCCTAGGGCCTCCACCTGCCCAGCCGCTGTCCACCCCAAGCCCGGGAAGGGCGAGCACAGCCTCGTTCTTTGTGGCTACAGAGATTTCTAGAAGTGTTAGACTAAGAGCCAAGGTGGCCACTGGTGGTGGGCGGCCTTTGGGGGGGTGGTGGTGTGGAGGTCGGCCATCGGCTGCAGAGAGCCCGGCTCCGCCACCGGCCTGGCATCCCCTCCACCCCAGCCGCCCCATCTGGGCCTCTCACGCCCACTGGCCGGACGGCGGCCGGGCCCGGCGGGCACCTTCTCCGCAGCCACCGGCTTGGGACAAGCGCCGTGGCCTGATGTGGAGCCGGGAGCAACCACCTCTCGTCGGGAAGGAGCTGATTTATGGGGCGTGCGGAGCCACAAATCACGGGCCTGCATATTTACCGCCCGCGGGAGCCGCTGGGAAGGCGGCCCTCCCACGCCCGCTCCCCGCCTCGGGGAGATGCAACGGGCAGCGCGTGCCCCCCACAACCCCAAACGGCCCGCCGTGGGCAGCGAGCACCCACCCAGGGCAGGAGGGGACGCGGTGTCCTCGTCCGGAGGGGCCCACCCAGGCCAGGCCGGCTGGCCTTGCCCTAGGCGGCCACAGCCGGCCAGCCGAGGCAGAGCAGGGGGCAGTCCTGGGCGGGGGCTGGGTTCGGGGCCAGGGCTCCCCGAGCCTCGTTCGTGCTCTGCCCCTCCCGTCCGGCTGCCCCCAACTCGCCCCTGAAAGTAATCTCCAGCTCAGGGAGGAGCCCAGACCCGGCGGGCCCCCTGGGGCCTCCGTCTGGGGAAGATGATACCCCCAGGAGAAAAGCAGCACCCACCCTTCCGGCCCTAATCCCCACGGGGGAGGTGCCAGTTCCCGAGGCCTCCCGGGGGCCTCACCCTGCGGCCGCTCCCCAGGGCCAGCCATGGCGACCGGCCTTGCTCCCCTGCAGACACCGAGTGGGGTCAAACCGGGCCCTGACCCCTGGGGCGAGCTCCAGAACCGGAGACCGGGGCCCACAACCGAGGAGTCTCAGGCCGTCACGCTCGGGACCTCCCCAGCTGCAGGTGGGGAGACTGAGGCCCAGAGAGGAGGAGAGACTCACTCAGCCTCAGGGGAAGCTGACGGCCCGCAGGTGCAGGTGGCCCCAGCCGGCTCCACCGGGCACATGTGGTGGAGGTGACCGGCCGGTCAGGGTGGGCCCGGGGTCCCCGAGACCTCGGAAGGCCCGGTACGTGGCCTCCTGGGCCCCCTGCCCCCACGCACACAGGGCCCCCCTCCGCCTGGGAGCCGTGCGGGCAACACGTTCGCTGCCGGCCGTGGTACCTGGCCTGCGGTGACTGTCCCTGGTGACTCTCTGTCCCCGGCTGGAGCCCGTTTCTACCAGACGGGGCGCCCCTTCCCCGGCCCCCAGACCTGGGTGCTGCTTTCTTGCAGGTGTCTCTAAATGGCAGTGTTCACGGTGTCCCTTTGACCTTTGCCCAGCCCAGGGTCCCGGTGGCTTCGGGCCTCTCCAGGGACGGGGTGCTTGGGGTCGAGATCTCTGCTCAGGGAAGCTGGACACGTGACTCTGACGGAGGAGGGCAAGGCAAGGAGCGGGTGTGTGTGTGCGTGTGTGTGTGCACGCGAGCACACGCGTGCAGTGGGTGTGTGCAGCGTGCGTGTGCGTGTGCCGGGGCACACGAGCACAGGCGTGCGGTGGGTGTGTGCAGTGAGTGCGTGTGCGTGTGCCGGGGCACGCGAGCACACGCGTGCGGTGGGTGTGTGCAGCGTGCGTGTGCGTGAGTGCGTGCCCCGGTGTGCACGCTCCATGTATGCACGGACACGACGTGGCTGTGTGCCCGTGTGCCTGCACGTGCGACAGTGTGTGCACACGCGTGCAGGGGCCCGGCCTGGCCTGGGGTGTGCCCGGACACCCACAGGAGCTCCCCGCCCTCACGCTCTGGGCCCCCTGAAACCTGGGACCCCGGGGTGGAGATAAGACGGCACCCCCCGACCCCGGCTCGCCCACTGACCCCCGGCCCGGGCCTGCCCAGCCGTGTGGGCCCCAGGGCACCCCAGACCCACCTCTCCTCCCCGTGCTCCTAACAGGGGCTCCCCCCCACCCCGCTGCTCCCGGGACCACCCCCGCGCCCGGCCCCTGCCTCCCCACCCCGAGCTCTCCACCTAATGTCTCTCTCTCATCAGGAGTTCTAAATGATAAGCCTAAACGAAGTCTATAAATTTGACTTCCTACGATCCCACGCTCATCATCTTCCAGCAGAAAAGGCTCTCGGAGACCCCCCGCGCCCCCCGCCCCGCCATATAACATCTCTTCCGATATTAAAGCGGCAGGAGTTCTATAAATCCTGCGTCGTGAGCACGCCCATTGATCCCCCCGCAGCCTCCGGCCCGGCCCGGGCCCCACGTGCCGCTCCCAGTCCATTCGATTGAGATTCATATCCTATTTGGGGGTCAAAGAGCGGGACCCCGTGAGCTTGAACTTCTATCAGCCTCAAGCGGATCGATATCTGGAGATACAGCGGGGCTGGCCGCTCGCACAGATTAAGCGGCGGTAAATATGAGAGGCGAGCCGGGCAGGAGAACGGGGGCCACGCGGCCCGACCCGCGGGGGGCTCGGGCTCTGCCGGGGGCGCCGGGGGCAGGGGCGGCAGCCGAGGTGCCGGACCCGGGGCGCGGGGCCGAGACGCAGCCAGACCCGGGGCGCGCGGCCGAGACGCAGCCGGACCCGGGGCGCGCGGCCGAGACGCAGGACGGCACCTGCTGCTCACAGCAGAGAAGGGCGGCCTGGACCGCCTCGGCCCCTCGGGCAGTGGGGACCCCACAACAGGGCCGCTGGGGCCTGGGGAGCCTAGGAAATAACCCGAGACCCCGGCCCCAGCCCGGAGACGCCACGGCAGAGCCACGGGGGCTCGACACACCGAGGGGGGCCGTGCTGGCACCCCTCTTTTTAATAGTGACAGAGGACTAAGCTTCTGGCTGCAGCTCCTCCTCCCGGTTTTGGGGCCTCGGGGACCATCCTGGGGGCTGTCCCCCTGCTTCCTGCCTGCACTCTGGGCATGCGCAGCTGCTCCCCGAGGGGGGGGGTCCCCTCCCCTCCCGCCCCGTCCCACCCCACATCCTGCTTGCCCTTCGAAGCCCATCTGCATCCTCTCTTCCTGGCCCGGGAGCCACCAGGGCACCCCACGCCCCCCCATGCTGTCTGGAATTCCATCCAGTGCATTCTGCTGGCCCCCTCCCCTCCACGCCCCACGATGCCCTCCCCCCGCACCCCTGCCAGGTCCTGGGCTGCGAGGCATGCTACACCCACAGTTCTAAGTGCCCGCTGTGGCAAAAGCCAGCCCCCGCCCCCGGCCAGGGCAGAGGGACAAGGCCCCTGGGGCAGCCCTGTCCCCATCCTGTGTACTGTGAAGGGCGTGTGGGGTCAGCTGGCTGAGCGCAGGCGGGGCACGCCCACCCCACCTCTCCCGGGATGGGGGCGGTCCCCGGCTCCGTGGACATTTCTGAGGCGAGTCCTTGCTGTGCCCTTGTGGTGGGGTCACCGTGGTAAAGACCCACCCCCCGTCCCCGCCCCCTCATACATCACCCGCCCGCAGCGCACCCGGGCTGTTACGGTATTAGGGAGATAAATAATTTGAACTCCGGCCTTTTACCTTTCCCCCCCGCGGGCGGGCCGCCCCCCAGCCGCCTGCCGCCCCCCTGGGCGGTAATTTCATTAGGAGCCTCGTGGCAGCTGGCAGGGGCCACCGTGTGAGGCCTGCGACCGGAATTTCTTTATGGAGATGAGCCATAGGAATATGAAAATTTAAGCCGGGAAGATGTAATTTAACTTTGCATTATTTATCGGGGACACAAATCCTCTCTGATATTGGCGGATTTGGGAGGGCCAGGGCGGGGTCACCAGGGCCTTTGGGGAGAGAGGGGGGGCTATCGGTAGCATGCTCCCACCCCCTCAGCCTACAGAGCAGGCAGGGGAGTCGGGCCGGGCTGGGCAGGGGGTTGAAGCTGCAGACGCCCACGCAGGACGGCCCAGTGGGGAGGGGAGGCCCAGCTGGTGTGGACGGCGGCGGGCATCGCAGCCAGGGCAGGGGAAGGACGTGCCAGGCCCTGTGAAGACGTGTGTGAGACCCCGCGGGTGCCCTGGCCTGGACCACGGTCCTGAGTGGGACTGCTGGGGCTGGTCCGCTCTGCCGGCCAGCCTGGGGCAGAGGCCACGGACCGGGCCGGGGCTGTTAGCGCCGGCCGCCCTGGTAAAGGACCACGCACGCTCTCTCCCGGGCTGGAGGCCACGATCTGGAATCGGGGTGTCCACTGGGCCAGCCCCACTGCAGCCTCTGGGGAAGACTGGTCGGTCCCAGGGCTCTCCCCGCTAGGGGTGGTCCCCAAAACCTGTGGTGTACTTTGACTGTGGAAACATCACCCCAGCCCTGCCTCCACCATCACATGGCGTCTCCCCGTGTGTCTCCCCGTGTCCCCGTGTCCAAAGGCCCCTCCTGGCAGAGGGACGCAGGGCACGGGGCGCAGGGCACCCCAGCCTGTCCAACCCCACCGTAACTCCTCACGTCCAAACACCTATTTCCAAATGCGTCCCATTCCCAGGTGCCGGCGGCTGCAGGAGGGGGTGGGGGCGAGGGGGCTTCTGTCACCTCCGACCCAGAGAGCGCTTGGAGGACACACGGCCCGGGCGTGACGTCACGCAGCGAAGATGTAACGAGGCGGGTATTGATATTTCGTGCCCGTGAATATTCTTCCTTTGTAGAGAAAGAAGATTGTTCGCCATAATCACCTCTGCTTTGCCCGTGATTGGGTCAACTCAAAACTCTAGCTGTTTGCTACGTTTCTACAAACACGACTCTCTCCTGGGGCCTGGCGAATGCTACGAATCGTAGGGACCTTTTACGGCTCCGGGAG
The DNA here is from genome assembly GCA_004027375.1 of Macroglossus sobrinus. Classification (NCBI taxonomy): domain Eukaryota; kingdom Metazoa; phylum Chordata; class Mammalia; order Chiroptera; family Pteropodidae; genus Macroglossus; species Macroglossus sobrinus. Next base: position 27,467 of record PVKZ01005704.1, read on the forward strand.
ATGTCACCGGGAGGCTACGTGGAAGCTTCGCGTTTTGTTTGCCCGTTAGTGGCCCCGGTGGCGGGACCTTGCCACGAAAAGCCCCCACAGGCGTGGTCGTGATCTGTCTGAAAGGCACCGTGACCACGCCGACGGGGAGACCCTCGTCGCTGTGTGCCCCCGAGGACGTTTACGGAGTGCGGGAGACCCCGACCCCACAGTCCAAGTCGGGTTTTAACTAAAAAGTGTTTTATCGGAGTCACGACGGCTAATGGGAGGAGTTGTTTTCACCGAGACAGACCCAGGACGCGGACGCACGCCCGTCTGAGCGCCCCGTCTTCTGGAGCGAATGTGTCCCCCCCAAATAAAAACCTAAATAAAATAAATAAAGTGGGTTCCCAAGGAAATGGGGTCACTTTGCCAAAACGTCGCGGGCAGGCGGCTTCTTCTCACTCAGCCCTGCCCTCGGTCACCTCTGTCCCCGGCTCTTTTGCTCAGCGCCGTGACCGCTGGGTGGGTGGCCTGCGGAAGGGACAATGACGCAGGCCACAGGCACACTGGGGGGCGGGGCTGGGACAGTTGGAATTTGACGGGGCTGGCAGGATGCTGGGAGCGGGAAGCACCAGGCAGCAGGACACCCCCCCCCGGCCTCCTCGGCCCCCCCAGCCCCCAGCTGCCCCCTCAGCTTGGCCCATTAACCGAGCCTGGGGACGGGGGAGTCAGAAGGAGACCGTTTTGTTGATAAATTCCTCGGACGGTTTGTTAAAGGACAGTGTGACAGGAGGCGGGCAGGGCCAGGCCTCTTGGGGGTGGGGGCCCGGCCCCCCCCCCGGGCCCTGTGGGAGTCCTGCCTACACGCCCCCTTGGCCCAGGCACAAAGGACCAGATGGGCCAGCCGGGCGGCCAGACGCGGGGGTGCGGACGCGGCCCAGGCTGGGTGCAGGCCGGCCATGCGGCTGTGTCCCTGGTCGGAGGCTGGCGCGGAGGCGGGGGGCCCCGGCCGGGGTCCCCGGGGCCTGCGGGGGGATCAGGCAGCAGAGGGAAGGTGGGTTCTCACCCAGCCCGGCCTCCTCACCCAGACCTGCAGGCGGCTCTGAGTCCACCCGATGGCCTTCGAGACGCCCGCGCCCCGGCCGCACACCGCCGGTCCCGGTGCGGCCCCGGCTTCGACAGCACGGGGAGGCTCTGCGGGCAGTGGCCCTGTGCCGAAGTCTGGGAAACCCCATGCGACCCCCCCGGAACCCTGGGTGAGGAGGAGGGAGCCAGGAGGAGCGGGAGACGCACAGGTGGCCATGGGTTCCCCCCTCGAACTGTGTTCAAAGCCCCACAGACGGGGGGGGGGGGGATGACGGACAGGGCGTGGGAGTGGCCTTGGCATGGAACATTCCGGAAAGAAAGAGGAAGTTTGCACGGGTCGATCCCTTTGGTGGAGGAGACGCCCCGGGAGGCGGAGGATGCTGAGGCTCCCCGGGGGTGGGGGGGGTCCTGGGCTGGCGCCTCTGGACTGACCACAGGGCGTGGGGGCGGGGGCGGGCCGGTACCCGGTGGCCCCACAGCCCGGGGGGGCTGCCCCGTCCCCGGCAGCTGGGGCCCGGAGCGGACACGCTCAGGAGCCTGGCGGAAACCGCCGGCCGGGCCTCACCCAAGGCCCGCAGCGGGACGCATCTCGGGAGGGACCCTCGGTGGCCCAGGACGGGGTCACGGTGTGACACTGAAGTGAAGGCGGAGCAGGTCCCAGCACGGTGGGCGGAGCACAGCCTGGGGAGACGTACACGCGCCCCCCCACCCCGCTGTCGTGGGTAGGACAGGCGCCCCGATGGCGAGCCACAGGGGGGCTGAGTGCACGTCTGGGAAATCCGGGGTGTCCGGGGACTGAGCGCATGTTTGGGGGGGTCCGTGGGGTCCAGATGTCCACGGAGCATGTATTACTTTGGGGACAGAAGGACAAGCCACGCCCAGTGGCCGCCCCCTTCTCGTGGCAGTGACCAGGCAGCCCCAGACCCTGGGAGACGGACAGGGCAGGGCCCCCCAGGACCACAGGACACAGGGGCCCTGGCAGGGGGAGGCTGCACCCCCCAGCAGCCACCCTCCCAGCAGTGCCCCCCTCTCTCTGGGCGCTGGTGTCCCCAGAGGCATATTTCAGCCGCTGACAGCCCAGCCCCTCCCTCGGGCCTGGGGCCCCCTGTCACCTGAAGGACTGGGGGAGAGCCCCGCCCACCTAAGTTACGAGCCACGGCAGCTGCCAAGGCCGCCATAAAACTCGCCGGCTCATTAGCCATCTCCAGCCGGCCCCTCAGACCCCACCCCCGCCTCATTTTAACTAATAGGACACTTAGCTTAATGAGCAGAGTTTGCATAAGTGGAACTTGCTAATTAAATTTTAAACCTTGTCATTCTAAAGATTAGCGGGAGCCCTGAAGGAGGCATTTGTCAGGGAGAGAGCCCCCCCCGCCGCCACCCCAAGGCACCGCCCGCCCCCACCCCACGGCACGGCCCGCCCTCTGCCTTCTCAGGATAAACCACGGAGACGCCGCCAAGGGAGGACTGAGGCAGCCAAAAAGGAACCTTCTGGAAGGCCTTGAGGCGCCCCCCGCCCCGCGAGCCGGGGACCTTCCCAAGGAGCGTGACCACACCGGCCTGTGGTTTTGGGGATGAAATAAATGCCACGTGAGGTGCCACACAAGGCCGCGGGGCACCCAGGGGTCCGGCCCCCTTGCTGTCACCCTTCTCTTCACCCCGCCTGCCACTGCCTGGGCTCGGGTCCTGAAGCTCGGAGCGGGTGGCGGGGGGAGGGTGGGGGGGGTGGCCAGCCCACCTCCTCTGACCCGGAGGGAGGCCACGGCCAGTGCAGGGGCCGCCCCCAGCCCTGGCGTCCTGTCTGCAGCCAGCGTCCTTCCTCAAGCAAAGGAAGAACACGGGAGTGGCATGTGACAAGGGCGTGTGTCATGGTGTCAGTCCGGAACATCTCAGGCCACGACCTCTGACCTCTCTGGAGGTCAGACACGCTGATGGTTGGAGTGGGCCCGGCTGGGGACCATGGCCAGGGGCCTCTTGTAAAGCTTTCAACCTGGGAGGGGACAGGACAAACTCACTTTGTAAGTGGCCACCAGGCATCAGACCTGTGGGTCCTGGGGACAAGAAGTGAAGGTCCCTGCAGTGCCAGGTGACTCTGCCCAGGGCTGGGGTCCCCCAGGTCAAACCTTCCTGTCCAGGGCCTTTCCTGGGAGGGGGGAGTGAGGGGTCCACACTCATTCCTGTCACGTGCTTGCAGAGGACACCACCCGGCCAGCTGTACTCAGCGGGGGAGGGGGCTCCCTCTGCCCCTGGCAGGTGGGGACCAGGGACCCTGACACAGCTGTGCTGTCCCTGCAGCCGGGCCAGCCCTGTGTGCCAGACCGGAGGGGGTGTCCCCAGAGGGGCGAGGTGGAGCGGCTCCCGGGGACCCGCCCCTCTGGAGAGAGGGCAGCACTCTGTGTGGTGGGACCCCGACTCCACGACGTGGTGGGGGGACCTCCCCCAGGGCCCCTGGCCCCACACTGCCGCTGCTGCTCCCGCGATCTCCTGTGGGACCTGCCACCTCTGACCCCATCGGGGTTCCTGTGTTTGGCAGTGTTCCCCGCAGAGGCAGGAGGACAGGGCGCCCCCGGGACCTGGCACAGGGCAGTCCCCTGTGCGTCAGGAAGGGGGTCCTGGGCTCGGCCTGTCCAGCCCCCTGCCTCGGGGCAAGTCCGAGTTCACCCGACCCAGGCCAAGAGGCCGAGGGCCATTGTGGCCTCCGTGACAACGGCCAGACGGTCCCCCGATGAGGACCCTCGGCGGCCACCGGGTATTTGTGTCCCCTGGCCCGTGGAGGTACAGGGCGGGCAGTGTGCGCATGTGTGACATGTGAGCGTGGGCCTGCGTGCCCGTGCGCTGGCTTCTGGGTCTGGCCCACACGCAGGCCTGGCGGGTGCCCCTCGCGCTGGGTTGCTGGGATTTGCCCTCTGGACCCCAGGGGGATGGTTTCGGCCCTGACCCTGGTTTGCCAAGCTCGTCATCTGCGCCCGTCCCCGGCTTTCCCTCGGGAAGCTGCAGAACCCTGGGAAGGAGGTGATGCTCGCTGCTCTGTGCAAGCTCAGAGAGGCCTAGCAACTTGCTGAGGGCCACACAGCAGCCGGGAGTGACCCGCCCGGTCAGGTACCCCCCACCAGGGCCCTGTTCGGGTGCCAGGCTGTGCCAGGTCCTTAATGGCAGATGGACAGAACTCGGCAGGGAGCCCAGGGCGTCCCCGAGCCGCCTGTCACCGGCCCAGGAGCCAGCCTCACCCCAGCTCCGCACGTGTGGCCGGCTGGCCCGTCCCGCCGGCACCCAGCAGCCCGGCTGAGCCCACTCGCCCTGCAGAAAAGGAGGGTTTGAGCGCCATGCCCATCTGGGGGGCCAGCGGGCACCCCTCAGGGGTGACCCTGCGGCTGCTGCAGCACCCACCACACACACACACGCGTGCATCGCCGACGGGGTCCGCGGCGTCCCCGGCTTCCTCCCAGGTCCCGCCTTGCACCCCCTCCGGGCGACGCCCCCGACGGACAGCCGCTCGCCCGCTCGCCCACCGGCTCCCACCGTGTTCCAGAGCCCAGCGGGGCCCGCTGGGCAGGAGGGAATATTTTTATGATAAAAAATGAACCTCGTTGGGTCAGCTCCAGGAGGGACGGGAGCCGTCACCGCCGGCCGCCCCGCAGACGGATGAAAATTCTGCTTATGAAGTCGCCGCGGCCCCATTAATTAGGGGGGAGGGGGCGCCCGGGCACCACACACCTCGCCGCCGCCAAAAGCTTGTCAACGTTCCCCGCGAAGAATGAAAATGTAAATAACTTTCAGATCATTCAATGTCACCGAGGCACGGAGAAGGTCGCCGCGCTGGGCGCCATTCATCTCGGCGCGGATTTAAAGAGCTTTTTTTCTATTAAATTTCTTAAAATTAATGTTTTATGTTGCTCAGAGTAATTTGAACAATTATGGGCTTAAAAGAATTGATCGTTCCAGCCCCTGGGGTTCCTTCCGCCTGAGGCTGATGCCTCGGAAACGTCACTCCATCAGTCACGCCCCGGGGTTCGGACCCCGACCCCCTCCTGTGAGCCTGGGGGTCACTCTCCCCAAGATAAGCCAGCTCCTGAGGAAGGAGATGCGGGGGGGGGGGAGAGGGGGTGTCCCCGGGTCTCGGGGAGAGAGGGAGTGTCCCCAATTGGGGAGGGTCCTTGGAGTCTTCATGGTGTGTGAATTTTATATTTAAAAAAGAAAGAAGTCCTTTTTTATGGATTGGTCGAAATTATCTGTATTATTCAGGTACTTGCTTTTGATAATGTAATAATACAGTGGCCGGCTTCAAAAGTTCACAAGCCCTAACCCCACACAAACGTAAAGAGAGGGCGAGAAGCCCCGTGGGGCGCGCGTGCCCGCCAGGGACCTGGGCGCCCCTTCTGCACCCCCTCCCGCCGGCCTCGCGCCCAAACCCGCGGGAACGCGCGCCCGCCGACGCCCCGGTTCCCTCGCCAGGTGCGCCCGGGATCCCGGCGGCCCAGACGCGGCCCAGGCGGCGCCCGGCGTGTTGGGTCCCGGGGATGGGGGTCCCTCCGCGGACGCACCCCACCCCCACTGCTCCAGGGCGCCGGGAACCCCGCGTTCTCAGCTGACACCCACACGCGCCCAGACGCTCTGCGGGGCTAACGGGGTTCATCGTGGGAAGCGGGGCGTGGGCTCCAGGTAAACCCTGCAGAAGGGAACCCAGAACGATGTGGCCGCGGCCTTCTCTTCGCCTCCCGCGAGCGGGGCCTGCAGACGGCCTCGCGGACCGAGGTCGTCCCCGCCCGAGGTCGGCCCCGCCCACCCCGCGCGGTGGGACCCCGCGGCCTCACTGCGCGCCGCCCCCATTCCGGTGCCCGTCTGTCCGCCGCGCTGGGCCAGACCCCGGGGGTGGAGCCTGCGCGCCCGCGGGTAGCGGGGACAACGCGGGGGCCACCCATTCCACCCAGACCGGGAAACCGAGGCCCGGAGGCCCCGCAGTGAGCAGTCGGGGGGCCGTGGGTGTGGCTCCCCGCGCGCGCTGCGCTTCTGCGGGGCCGGGCCGGGGGCGCGCGGGGCCGCGGGACCCCCGAGTCGGGGTCACCGACGCGCAGCAGCCGCAGCGGGCGCGGGCTCGGCGGGAACCGCCAACAGGCGGAGCGCCCCGCGGGGACACTTAGCACTTTATTAACCTGCCAGCGGCAGAGCAGGTCCCGGGGGCCTGGGGGCGGGGCCGAGGATTTACAAGCCCCCCTCGGGGCTGCTGGAGGAGGCAGCAGCGTCTGCCCTTGGCCACCGGCCTCACACCCCCAGGCCCACACGGGCTGGGCCACTGTCACCAAAAGGCTCCTATCCACCCGGGGAAGAGAACAAAGTCATCCCCTCAGACCCCCGCCCCACCTGCCTACGCCCCCCTCCCCCGCCCCACCCGCCCCACCTGCCTCCCCCAGGCCTCCCCCAGGCCGCTGACCTTGGAGCCCCAGACACCCCCCTTCCAGTGTCCCTAATGCTCCATCCGCACCTGGATGGAGGGGCCAGGGGGCCCCTTCTCGCACTCCAACGCCCCCTCCCCTTCTGCCCAGGCACCCCATCTGTGGAAATCCTGCTCCTCCTTCGGGGTATGGGGGACCCCAGCCTATCCCCCAAGCCCTGCTCTGATCTGGCGCCCAGCTTCCCCTCCCCCGGACTAGGGGCCTGTCCTCCTACCCACCCCAGTGCCCCCAGGGGGGGCCCTCTGGAGCCCCCCACACATGGGCTCTTACGTTCCCCCTTCCAGGGGGCTGTCACCACTGTCTCCAGCAGGAGGAAAGGGGGCTCAGAGGGGGCAGGTGGCTTGCTCAGGGTCACACAGCAAGTTAGCAGACGGCTGGGATTGGAACCCAAGTTTGAGAGACCCCCATGACCATGGCCAGCCAGCTCCAGCAGCCCACCCCCACCAGGGCTGGTGCCAGCTCCAAGCTGTGAGCTGTGCTCAGCCATCTCTCCGGCCGCCCCAGCCCCTGCCTCTCCCAGAGACCGTGCGGAGGGCCCAGCCCCTCCCCCCATGGGTGGACAGTATGCTCCCCCATCTTCCAGGGCTCGGGCCAACATCCAGGGACAAAAGGACCCCAACTCACGCCAGGTGCCACCCCTGGCGAGGAGCCAGCAGCCGCTCCAACACAGCTTTCAAAGACCCGTCCGCACCCCAAGTGCCTGCTCTGTGGGTACCCGGCTCCGCCTGCACCCCGAGCCTCACTAACGACACGGACCTTCCAACCACTGCAACTGACCAATTTATTGAAGTCTGGGAAAGAGCCGACGGCCGGAGAATAATAAATAAAAGACACCGGACGCTCACAGAACCAACAAGCAGTTAGTTAGGGACGCAGTTCGCAGGAACCACTGGGACCGGCACGCAGGGAGCCCCAGCCCCAGCCGTCTCCAGCCCTAAAGCGACCCTGACCAGTTAGAGGCAGCTGGGGGGGCGGGGCCGGGGGCGTTTGGCAACGGAAATGGGCGGAGCCTGGACGCCAGGCCCGGGCCGGCGGGGACTGGGGGAGGGAGCTCCCTGCGGGCAGGAGAGGTTGGTCAGGACAGAAGGGGCGCCCCCCCGGGGAGTTCTGTGCACTCTGCGGGCTGGTGGGGTCAAGACAGAGAAAGATCTAGACCCAGCTGCCCCAGGGGGCAGGAGGAGGCTCCAGAGAAAGGTGGGGGTTGGCGCTCCCCCAGGGACTGGGAAGGACACAGGTGTGACCCCCCTCTCCTACCCTCCCCCCTCCGCACTGCCTTCTCCTGCCTGGACCAACGAGGCCCGTCTCTGACCTAAAGTGGGGCCGGGCGCTGCAGGCCACGACAGATGGGGCCTGCAGACGAGAGCACGTGAGCCTCATGTGTGGACGCTGAAGCATCTTCCGGCCGGCAGGCCGGGCCGGGGAGGGGAGGGGCCGGCAGCGAAGGCCTGGCCGAGGCGGGGTGACACTGCGTGTCTAGGTGAGCAGCAAACCCTCCGTCTCACTGGTCAGTAAAGGGAGGAACTGTCTCACAAGACGAGGCCCGCTGGCGGCCACCAGCTGGGCCAGCCTGGGCGGGAGGAAGAGCGGGCACAGACCGGAACCGGCCCTCCCTCGACGTCCTCTTCCTGTCCCCCGCTGGTGGCACCTGCTTCTCACAGAAGTCCGGGGCTTGGGGACAGGAGGAGAGCCCGGGTGCAAGCACGGGACGCGGGCAGCGCCGGGGGCCAGGCCCGTCCGGCCGGGAGCTCGGCGGGGTCGCAGCCTCCGTCAGAACTGAGCGTGGTCCACCTCGTCCAGCCAGGAGGCGGGGCTCGCGGGAAAGTCGGGGTAGCCCCCGCTGCTCCCCGTAGACAGGTCGGAGCTGGGTCCGTTGCCGGCCAGCACCCTCATGGGCGGGGGCCCACCCGGGGCCCCCGAGGGCATGAGGCCCAAGCCAGCCTCCGGGTACACCAGGCTGGAGAGGAGGGGCTGGGGGCCCGGGAGGCTCTGCAGGGCGGCCGGCGATGGGGGGACGCCGTAGGGGCTGCTGGGGCGCAGCTCGCGGTACTGCTCCGGGCGGCCCAGGCCTCCGTGCTCCAGCGGGAAGCTGCCTGGGGCTCCCGCGGGCCGGCCCAAGGGCGCGGTGGGCTCCCCCAGGCTGCCATAGAGGCCGTTCGCAGGGCCCAGCTCGGCCAGGGGCGGGTCTTCTGCGGTGGAAGCAGAGGGCGCTGCTCAGTGCCCGCCCCCCCCCGCCCCCTCTGCCCCTTCCGCGCCCCTCCTGCGGGGGTCACCTGCCCTTGCCACAGGACAGGCCGGCCCAGTGCCTTCTGCTCTCAGAAACCACCACTGCCTCTGCCCCCCGCTCCTCACCCCTGCATTGGTGCAGCTCAGTCCCACCGGCTATCTAAGGAATGAAGGGTCCCCTGGTGGAACGGGGTCAGGAACGGCCCAGCCAGGGCACAGGGCACCGGACAGTCCCCAAGGCTGCCGCAGGTGGGACAGCACAGCTACCACCCGTCCCGGTCTGCAGACCAGTCAGTCACTCGAGGCCCAGAGAGGCTGGAACGGTCGCCTGGGGTCACGACGCAGCCAGAGTCACTGCCCACTCCCCGAGGACGGGCGCGAAGGGGTGGGGTCCCCCGGCGAGGGAGCAGATAATTGCGTCCCCCAGAGGGACCCTCCCAGCAGCCAGCGGCTCAATTTCCTAACGGTCACTAGGAGGGCCAGGAGCCTGGACCCTGTCCCCCACAAGAAAGCCCCCGGCCAGGCCAGGCCACAGGGCTTCTGTCCCCAAGCAGGGCAGAGCAGTAGTCCTGAGTGGCCAAGTCACAGGGCTCGGGGATGGGGGACAGAAAATTCAGAATACTAGGAAATTCAGATTTCCAGGCTCCCCGCCACCAACCAGCCGCACGCCCCACGGGCTCCCCGTGACGCGGGAGAAGCCGCCCCCCCGGCCCGCGCGCACCGGCGAAGGAGACCTCGGCGTCGCTGTCCGGCCCCTCCCCCTGGACGCTGTCCTTGTCAGACTTGGCGCCGCCGCGGGCGCGCTTCATGCTGCGGAAGTACTGGCCCCAGCGCTGGCGGCCCGCATCCTTCTTCAGTCTCTTCTCCTTGGCCCGGCGGTTCTGGAACCACACCTGGGGAGGGGCCGCGCGTGAGCGGCCGCGGGGCGCGCGCGGGGCAGGGCGCGGGCGCGCGCGGGGAGCGTGAGGGGCGCGGGGGGCCCGGGGGGCCCGGGGGGCGCGCGCGCCGCTGACCTGCACCACGCGCATGTCCAGGCCGGTCTCGGACGAGAGCTGCTCGCGCACGTGGCGCGCGGGCTTGGGCGACGTGTTGTAGGCGCTCTTGAGCGTCTCCAGCTGCTTGGCCGTGATGGTCGTGCGCGGCCGCTTGGCCGTGGCCTCGGCCTCTGCCCGGCAGAGGAGCGGTGAGGCTGGGCCGGCTCCCCCCGCGGCCGCCGCCGCCGCCCCCGCCGCCCCGCGATCCCGCCACCCTCCCCCGCGCGCGCGGGGACTTCACGGCCCCACGATGCCCGATGTCCACTCGGCAGCGACCGCCCGCCGTGGCGCCGGGGCCAGAGGGGCTTCGCAGGACGCGGGCGCTGGGAGCAGTGGAGGAGACAAGGTGGGGGCCTGCGGCCTCGGCACCCCACTGGCAAGCACCCCGCTCTTTGTTCTGAGGGTGCGAGTAGCGCAGGATATTCACGGTCAGGGGTTTAGGGAGATAATCCAGGCCGGGGAGTGATAATTCACTTAACTCAGACCAGCCTCCCCGCGCTCCCGGCCCCCGAGAAGGCGGCAGCTAAGCCCTCGGACCGCGCTGCGCCGAGGCGGGTCTGTTCACTGTTCCCTCCCCGCTCCTTGGCGGGCGGGCGGGGGCGGGGGGCGGGGGAGGGATGCCTCCAGCCCCGGGGGGGGGGGCACGAGCAGGCGCGGGAGATGAGGCTCCCTCCGCGCCCCCCCCACACCCCAGGACCGGCCTCAGCCCCATGCTGCAGACCAGAAAGGGAGGGCGCCAGGGCCAGGCCCGGTGGCCGCCGCCCCCTCCCGCTGACCTCGCTGCTTGGCCGCCTCGTAGTCCGCCTTGCACACCAGCCGGCTGTCCTCCATGAGGTAGAACTCGTCGCCCGTGGCCAGCTGCCGCTTGCACACGACACAGGCGAAGCAGTGCAGGTGGTACACGAAGTCCTGGGCGCGGCGCACCACCTGCGTGGGCGGGATGCCCAGCTGGCACGCGGCGCACTTGGTCCCGAAGCGCCTGCGGGACGCACAGGGCGCGTCAGCGCGCGCGCGCGCGCGGGCCGCTCCTTCGCCCGGAGCGGGTGGAAGCGAGTCAGGCTCGGCAGGCGCAGGGCCGTCCCCGGAGCGAGGCCGCCCGGGCGGCGGGAAGGTGAATCCCTGAGACCCTCCCCCAGACCTATGCCCGCGGCGCCCCCACCGGCATTACGGACAAAAACGAGGCCAAAACCAAGACGGAGTAACCCCCAAAGAGTCCTACAAACTTGGGGGTATTTTTTCTTATCGACTGCTTCCACGGTTTACAAAATTAATGACTAAAAAAAAAAATTCGCTGATGTGTGAGCGAGGCCCAGCCGCCCACGGAGAGGCCCCAGGGTGCCCGCCTGGGTGCCAGGAGTGGGTCTGGGCATGGGGGCTTCCCGGGCGCCTGGCTTGGTTGCTACAGGGAGCTGGGGACGCCCAGGGTGGCCGTTCCCTTCCCGGCCTCCTTCCCGGGGACAGATGGCGGTGCCCGCCCGGCCCGCCTCGCCCGCCCCGCCTCGCCCGCCGGGCTCACTTGAAGAAGTCCTCCTTGCAGTACACGCTCTCCCCGCGGCTGAAGCAGCGCTCGGCCAGTGGCGTGTGGCAGTCGCTGCACTTGAGGCACTTGCTGTGCCAGTGGCGGTCCAGGGCCTTGAGGATGAAGCGGTCCAGGATGTGCTGGTCGCAGCCCGCGCACAGCGGGATCTCTGCAGGGCGGGGGCGGGGGCCGCTGCGGTCAGGGGAAGGGCGGAAGCCGCCTTCCCGTCCTTGTCCCTGTCCCCGTCCCCGTCCCCAGGCCCCAGGCCCACCGAGGGAGGCCCCCTTCCCGCACGTTCTCCTGCCCGAGCGTCGGGAGTGCATGGCCCTGGCGCCCGCAGCCCAGCCCGCAGCTAAAATTCGGGAAAACGAAAGCAGGCTGAGAACCGTGGCTGTGAGCAGGAGGGGCCCGGCCGGCGCGTCAGGCCAGATGTCGGTCAGGTCAGTCGCAGGGAAGGGCCGCACCTCCGGCGTGGGGAGAACCCCATCTCTGGGGCCCCCCTCGGAGCCGGGCTGGAAGAGGGGCCCTGACCGGCCCCCCGGGGGCACCTGTGGCTCGAGAGGTCCCCGCCACCCACTGGGCACCATTAAGCATCCCGGTGGCGAGAAAGAGACTCCTTGTGCAAGGGGCCGCCCAGCACCACGGCCCTGTGCGGGCCACCGGGGTAAGAGCCCTGCCCTCCCTGTCTTTGGGGGGACCGCAGTGGGCTGGGCAAATGGATTTGCTGTCCGCATGCTCCAGTGCGGGTGCCCGAGCGCACAGTAGGCACTTTGACCTCCCGCGAGTCATAGCTGCTCCGACACTGGGTTCTGCGCCTGGGACTGCGGCCTCAGGGGGAACCAGGCTGGGGAAAAGCTGGGGCAACTCGGGGGGACATGAGGGGCTTTTCAGGGTGCTCACGGGGTGAGGACGCCCCGTTAATTCAGGAAAAGTCTTCTGTGGAGAAGAGAGCCACGCGCAGGAGCTGGAACCTGCGCAAATATTGCGCCCACCTCGCCACGCTCGCCTGGCGGTCCCAGACCCCTCCAGCTCCAGGCCCCCCGGCAGGCGATGGGGGCGCCAGAGAAAGGTCTCCCCCGGATTCACCTCCCTCCTGCAACAGCGGGAAACCCGCGAAGGACGCGGTCCCGCATCGGACAAAACCGCGGTCCCAGGTGCGGGGCCTGGCGACCCCTGGGCGCCCCCGGCCCCCAGCGCCGCGGCGAGGACACCCGCGCGCAGCTGAGGCTGGCCGCGCCCTCGCTGCGCGGATTCAGCACCGCGGCCCGGACAGCGCCCCGGCCCCGCCGCCCCTCGGAGCCCGCGTCCGGCAAAAAAAAGCCGGGCCCGCGCGCTCCCCGCGAAACCCCGGCGCCCCGGGCCTTACGCTGCATGGTGACTCCGGCCTCGGCGGGTCTCCTCCCCTCAGTGGCCGCGGGGCCCAGGAGAGCCCTCCGCCCGCCCGCCCGCGCGCCCGCCCGCGGCCAGCAATCCTGAGCCGTCGCCCGATCGCCCGCCTCCCCTCCCTCCCTCTCCCTCCGCCCGCCCACCCCTTCCTCACAGCCCCTGCGGCCAACCCCTCCCAGGAACCCTCGGAAAATAAATAAATAAGTAGGGGAGGCTGGGACCCCAGAGCCCAGACGTGACCGCCTTCCCGCGCGCTCGGTTTCCCGCGGTCCCCACCGCCCCAGGCCGCCTCCGACTCCGGCCCGCGGTCCCGCCAGCCCCGACCCGCGGGGAAGGGTTCTGATTCTCCCGGAGCTGAAGTGCGGGGGTGAGACGGGTGCTCCCAGAAAGTTGGGGGCTTTCGGGCGGAAGGGTCCGAGGACCAGCCCAGAGCGAGCCCACGGAGCACGGGGTGTGGGCGCAGACTCCCCATCCCGGACTAGGGGCGACCTACCCATGGGGTCCAGCTCCACCCCGGCGCCTGTATCTGGCTCCTCCCGGGAGAGTGGCGAGGGTCGGATGGGGGCTGTCCTCCTGGACCCCCTCTCGCCCCCGCCGTCCCTGGGCCCCGCGGTGCTCTCTGCGCACCGGCCGGGTCCAGAGCGGGTTCCCGACAGGCCCTGGGGCTCCGGGCGCTCCCCGCCTGCGCGGCGCCGCCACCCCCACCAGCCCGACATCCCCGCTCGAGGCCCCGCGCAAACTTGGTGTTGGGGTGCCCAGGCGGGACGTGCTGGGGCTCTCGCACCCACCCCCGCGCGGCGCCCGCGGGTCCCGCGGCCAGGCCCGGAGCGCAGCGGGGACCTCCGCGTCCCCAGCGGCCCGCCCTCCCTGCGGCGGCCGCGCAGCCCGAGCACCCACCTCGGCGCAAGTCCTCCCTCCGCGCCAGCAGCGCCAGCAGCAGGTCGCCGCCCGCGGACTCCCGGCCGGAGCCCCGCTCCCCGCGCGCCTCCATGGGGCGCCGCCGCCGCCGCGCTCCGGCCGCGAACTGTCCCGGGGCCCAGCGACGCCTCGGCCTCAGTGGCCCCGGGTCGGCGTCCGAGCGACTCCGGGCGCTGCTGGGCGCTGCGCCCACGGGCCGCCCTGGGGCCGGGAGCCTCGGACCGCGCGGAGGGCGGAGCGGCCGGGGGGCGGGGCCGCGGGGCGGGGCGGGGCCCGGGGGGCGCTGAGACTTTCCAGGGGCGTCCGCCAGCTCTTCGCGCCTTGGCGGGAACCCGCAGAGGAGGAGTCGGGCCAGGGCCCCGCGGCTCCCTGCCTCCGCGTCCCCAGCGCGGGCTGAGGCCTGGACTGGAGCGAGCGCGCCCGCGCGGGTAGGCTGCGGATCCTGGGAGGAGGGCCGGGGAGGGAGCCGGGTCCTCCCGCCGCTGAGGCTCTTCTCGCTCAAGAGAGAGAGCCGGGAGATTTGGTGACGTCTGGTCGGTGCGAACACCACTCACCCAAGACCCAGAGATGGCGAGTGTGGCACCCAAGGGCTCAGAGCAAAGCGACCAGGAGCCGCTGGCAACCTCAGCTCTCCCACCCGACCAGCTCCTGGCCCCACCCGGGGAACTCGCCCTCTGGGCCGCCGGGCGCAGGGAAGGAGGACGGTCCTGGAGAGAGAGCCAGGGCCCTCCGCCCCCACGCAGCCCAGACTCCGGGGGCCAGGTGGGACAGAGTTGGGGAAGCCAGGACCCACCCCACCCCCGCCCTGCCCCACCCAGCACCCCGCCTGGCACAGAACACAGCCCACGCACCCGATTTTCCAACATCCCGCCCCGAGCACAACGGGGAACCCGCAGGGCCCCAGCCGTCCCTGCGTGTGGAGGAGACGCACCTACCCGGCTCAGCTGCTGCTGCCCAGAGGGCACCACACCGGGCCGCAGGCCAGCGCCGGCCCCCTACCGTGACCCACAGCCAGGGCCCAGCAGTGTGGGGCGCAGGGCCCCCCCGGAAGTGCAGGAGACTGGCAGGCCCCTGCAGCCGGGAGTCCCAGGGCAATGCCCGGCGTCCGCCTGCCTCTCCTCCCAGCGTCCGAGCCTGGCCTCCCAGTTTTGAGCAAAGGCCTATGAAGCCTTTCGCCTCGTTGCACCCTCGTCACCCGAAGGACAGGGCATGGGAGCACGAGCCGGGAGCCACTGGGTGCTGAGAGCTGAGGCGCCATGTGTGATAGGGTTGGGATGGGCCGGGCAGGCGGGCGGCGGTGGGGATGGGGGGCCTGGGCATCTGGCCGGCCCACCATTATTCCCCAACGTCCGCGGTGATCGGATGGCCTTGGGGGAGGGCGGTCCGGGCGGGAGACCCAGCCCAGGGGTCCAGGTGCCGCTGGCTGCTGGGCCCGTGGGGCTGTCGGGCTAGGCCGGGCGGGAGCTGAGGGTGCCTAGTCGCTGGGTGCCCCTCGCTCTGCTCCATCCCTCTGCCCAGCCTCGCCCGCGAGGCCCCCTCTGCTCTCAGGCGCTCCGCTCCGCAGCAGGCCAGCCGCACACGCGCACACGCGCCCGCACACGGGTCCGGGCTCGGACCCAGCCCCCGAACCGCGGCAGGCAGCTCCAGGCGCTGGGCACCTCGCCGCTCCCCACGCCCGCCCGTCCAGCCCGGCCGCCCGCGGTCCCACGGACTTTCTGCCCCTCTCTCCCGGCGTGCGCCGTGCCCCTTCCCCCCAGGCGGCCCCGGCCTGCCTCTGCCGCCCTTGCCGGGTCCCCTCTCAGGGCGCTCGTGCTCAGGCTGGAGGCCGGGGGCGCCAGGGTCTCACCTTGGGTCCCGCGGAGGCTGCAGACGGCAGCGGCCGCCGAGACCCCGGGCCCATCTCCGTGGTGCTCGCGTTCTGCTTCCAGCAGCATCGCTGCCGCTGGGCCAGGGCGGCGGCGCCGGCCGCAGTGGCGCGGGCCGAGCCCCTTCCTCCTCCTCCTCCTCCGAGACCCCAGGGCGGGGTCAGAGCACCCCGAGGCCTGCGCCGTGGCTGTCAGCGCAGCGGGGTCAGACCCGGGAGCCGCTGGGCCGGGGCGCTGTCCGCGGTGCTGAAGGAGGCGTGAGCGTGGCAGCCCACCTCCCAGCTCCGAGGTCCCGGCCCCGCCCCACCGTTCCTGACCCGCCCCCTCGCCTACCACCTCCCCAGGTCCTGTGTCCCTCCACCTGACTCCCCACCTCCCAGCAGGAGCGCGGCTCCGCCCGGAGCTCCAGGCCACCCACGGCAAGGGGATTCGTGGCAAGCGGGAGCTCGGCCTTGCGGCTCCTGCTCGCAGCCTTCTGGAGGGCAAGGTCGGGCTGCCAGGCGGGGTGGCCCCCCCGCAGCCTTGCTGGCTGCAGCCCAGGCCCCTCGGCCGGGCCCTGGCTCCAGGTGTGGCTCGGACACCTTCAACTGCTGCCACCGGCCTGGCTGAGGCCTCCACACTCACAGCCTCCCCAGCTCTCCGCTTCCCCGGTGCCAGGCCGCACCCCACCCCCACTCCCCCAAGGGCGGCCTGGGGGAAGGGCACTGAGGGTGGCCCCAACAGAACCGACTCAGGACTCAAGGGATTCAAGGGACCCGAGTCCAGGACCCGGGGCCTGTAATGATGGTCACCGCTGCGGAGTCCACACCCACAACAGCACCTCACAGGTCCAGGCGGGTGGCCTGGGCGCCCACTGGTTGCTCCGTGTGCTGCCTGGCCGCTGCCCGGCTGGCACCAGGGGCTGTCCGTGCCCTCTCTTGGTGGACAAGGCCCAAGAGGGGGCCACCTACCACCCTGTGCACAGCCAGCTGGGGAGGTGAATCCACAGAACCCGCAGCCAGCAGGTCACCTGGGGAGGCCACCCTGACACTACTGGAGACCTCCCCGCCCCGCGCAGAACAAGGTGGGGCGGCCGGGCCCGGAACCCGAGGCAGCAAGCAGGTGTTGGGCAAGGCCCGGGTACGCGGCCTCGTGAGGCCGGGGCGCTCCGGCCAGGTGGCAGAGGCGTTGTCTCGGAAAGCTGACGTCCAGACTGGGTGGGCTGGGGCCCCCTTTTTGGGGGGAGGGAGGGCGCCAAGGTGCCTGAAGCAGGGGCACCTCTGGCCGCCTGCGTGTCACTACCCACGTCCCACGACACGCTGTGTGAACCGTGCCAGTGTGGATGAGCCCCAAGGTCGTCTATAATTTAACCAATTCCCCCTTTCACCTTCTGCCTGGCCCTGGGACTGTCTTCCCGCAGCCTCCGGGTCAGTGTGAGCCGTTCCAGAGCCTCAGGGGTCCAGTCCCCAAGCCCCGCGAGGCAGGAAGCTCCGTCTGCAGCCCGCCCGACACCCTCATGTCTGCAGAGCTGGTTCACGCGTCAAGAGAATTATAATTTTTTTCAAATGTCATTTCTTTATTTTCAAAATGTGCACTTAAATACAAAATGTTCACTTTCCTCGCAGATAAGAAATTTCACTGACATTTCCATGGCAATTAGTTTCTTTTTAAACAAAATTCTTCCATTAAAAATAAATACATTTAAATTACCCAACTATCGTATTCATTGTTCGAACACTCACAGCTTCAGACAGCAGGCCTGAAGGTAATGACAGATGTGAGCCACACAGGTGTGAGCCACACGTCCCCGGCCACCCCGGGCCGCCAGAATCCTGCCCCTCCGGACGCCTGGACACGTCCCTCAGGTGGTGGTGACCGAAATCTGAACACTGTGAATGAAGAGACGACGCTGCCTTTGAAACAGGTTTCGTCAAGGTCACGATGCAGGGTGGCACACAGCCACCAGCCACATCGTCCCCGTCCACGCCACTCAGAGAGCGTAGGGGAGACGCCGCCCGACACCAGCCGGAGGGCAGTTGGGCGAAAGGCCCACGTGTCTCCCCAGGGCCCGAGCACGGCCGCCCATCTCCAAGCTGGACCGAAACGTGATGTGTTCAGAGACCAGGCACAGAACTGGCCGTGAAGACGGGCTCGGCGGTAGAGCAGGTCTCTACCGGTGAAACACCCTCAGACAAGAAGACACCTCTGTGACAGGGACCGAGGGGGGCGCAGCGCACCCCCCACCCCGCAGGGCTCCCGCCTGCTCCCCAGCCCCGCCTCCCAGCCGAGCTGACGAGTTGTTCCAGCCGTCAGGTGTCAGGTGTCCATTTTCCCATGTGGCGACAGTGACGCCAGCGTGACGGGGGCCGTTGGGGGTGAGCACGCAAGTGTGAACCAGCAGCGTGGAGCAGCGGCTTCCTCCGTCAGTGACACGCGCACGCGGCTGCTCTGAGCCTGCCAGGTAAAGCGGGAGCCACCAGAATCTTCATTCACCCCTAAATGTTTTGGGGTGTACGCGTGCCCAAGGGGGGGGGCCTTGCCGGGGCCCCTCGGAAAGCCGCTTCCGGCGAATGGAGCCAGCCTCAGGCATCCACCACTCCCCAGAGGGACCCACAGGGCGGGGCAGGGGCCCCTGTTCACACTGTGTCTCGTCACCAGATAAACAAACGAGCAAAGGCACTGTCCCTGAAGAGAAAGATGGGCCACCAGCCTGCCCCTTCCAACCGCCAAGTAAGCTCCGCCCAGCCTCCGGGGTTAGTTCCTGAAATGCAGCAAAGCCACAGGCTCGTGGCACGCCCCGCGGGCACGGCGGAGAGGGCCCCCTCCTCTGGTCCCGAGCTGCCGCAGGGCCCGCTGAGACGGTCTCGTTCCAGCGGGAGCAAGTGAGCAGCCAAGTCACGAACGGATCACAGAGCGAGCAGCTCGAGCGGCTGTCCCGGGTCCTCGTCGGAGGCGGGGTCAGCCCGGCCTCCCCCGGGGGGCGGCGGGGGGCGGGTTTCTCTCCAAATCTCGAAACGGGGTCTTGTAAACTCGAGGTCAAAGTGGGCACAAGAAACTGTTTACTTGGCCTGGACGCCCCGCTCCCGCTGCCAGGCGCGGAGCTGCAGGGCCGAGAAGGGGTCCCCGGGGCGCCCCGGGAGAGCGCGGGCCCCCCGCAGCCGGCTCCGACCCCAGAGCCGCATCTGGCGGCGGGCGTGCGGGCGTGCGGGCGTGCGGGCGGGCGGGCGGGCGGGAGCCGGTCAGCCGGCCAGCCCTCAGGCCGCGAGCACCGCCGCCTCGGGAGGCCGCCGCCGCCCTACACGGACGGGGCGTGGGGCCGCACCCTCCAGCGCCGGGACCGGAGGCGGAAGAAGAAGAACATGAGCATCAGGAACAGGGACGAGGCCACGTACAGCACGACGCACAGGCTCATGTCCAGGCTGGAGAAGCCCAGCCCCAGGAAGGTGCCGGCCGCCTCCCCGGCCAGGCCGCGCTGCGCCCCGTCCCACAGGCGCGCTCTGGGGGCCAGCGCGCTGGGCGGGCGCAGGCTCTCGGCCCCCCGGGCCCCCGGCGGCGCCTGGGCCAGGGCGGCGGCACCCGCGTGCTCCAGGTTGCCGGCGCCGTAGTGACGCTTCAGGAACAGGAGCACCTGGCCCTCGTCCCAGCTGTCCAGGCCGCCGGTCTCCTCGTG
The DNA here is from genome assembly GCA_004027375.1 of Macroglossus sobrinus. Lineage (NCBI taxonomy): Eukaryota > Metazoa > Chordata > Mammalia > Chiroptera > Pteropodidae > Macroglossus > Macroglossus sobrinus. The sequence goes on from PVKZ01005704.1 coordinate 46,567, forward strand.
GCAGGCCGGGCAGAGGTCCGGAGTGGGCCACGGGGCCTTCGGGAACTTGGGGTCCTCGCTCAGCTGGCCTGAGAGGAAGAGGCACGACCGTGGAGAGGCCTCCGGAGACCGGACCACCCTCCCTCGTCCTGCCAGCCCCCCTGCCTGCACCCCCACCCCCGCAGGCTCCAGGTGACGCCCTGCTCCCACCCCCCAGCACGGGCTGCAGCCACGTCCCTGCGGCCCCCGTGTGACGTCCCTTCTCCCCCAACACCCCGCGACCGGTCCCCACGTCCACACCAGACACCGCCACTCACCTGGCCGGCTTGCCCCGATCTGCCCGCACCTCCCACTGAGGCCCCCGCTCCGCAGGCCCCCGCCGGTGTGAGCCCCTCCCCCACGGCCCCCACGAATCCGCAGAGCGCCCGGCGTCGGCGCAGCTCTGCAGGCGCAGGGGTGCTGCGTGGGCCACCGCTGGCCCCCACACGCCTCAGGGACCTCCAGGCTGTGCTCTGGGCGTGAGCCCCGTCCCTGCGGGCAAGGCTAAGGACCACCAGGTGCCCTCGCCTGTCCCAGAGGCGGCCCCGTGATGAGGATCCTTCTCAACCACTTTGACGGGGCAAATTTGTTTTTACAAAATCAAACGCCACCGGTATTAACAGGATGTGTCCCGCAGCCTCCCTGCGGCAGACGTGAAGGTGCCGCAGCAGTTCTCGCGGTGGCAGGGGGACCTTCCCGCAGGCGGGTGCGAGGCATGAAGCCGGGCGGTGATGAGACTGTGGGGGGCCCAGAAACCGCTCTCCGGGGTGTCACATGGGACCGTCGGGCACACGCCTGGGGACAAACGCGGAGCTGCCAACGCCCCCAGTGCCACTGCAGAGACGGGAGGTCCAGTCAGGTCCCTGGGGCCTCCAAGGAACAGGGGTCACAGCCCAGAGGCCAGAGGCGGGGCTGGGGGTGACTGCGGGGCCTGGGAGCGGGGCTCCCGGGGCGGGTCAGGCCTGGCCGGGGGGCGCCTGAGGGGGGCGCGCGGAGAGGGCGCCGAGGGAGGGAGAGGAGCAGTGCCCGCGACCCCACGCGCCCCGGCCTGCAGCTGACAGCGCTGACGAACCCCACGAACACAGAGGGGCCGCGGCCACGTGACGGCCGCCCCCGCAGCCAGCCCTGGGGCACAGAAACCAATTCTCTTTAGTGCTTCGGTTGTAACATGC